>CAUYPK010047868.1:0-115337 GCA_963574355.1 Loris lydekkerianus
TCATACCCTGGCAAGCCATAGCCCCAGGCCCTTGCCCATTATCCCTGGGTCAGCCAGGGATAATGCTTGAGCCCAGAGGCTCTTCTCAGTGAGCCATGACTGACTGAGCTGGGGATGGCACACAGTAGGTGTTCAGGCAGGTTGTGGATACATTAATGCATTCCTCTGGGGCCAGGACTAGATTTTCCCAAGTCAGTCTGTGGGTGCCGGAGCCAGGCAGGAGTCTGGGTTTCTGATCTCTTCCCACACAGGCCCTGTCCCTCCCCTCCCATCTCTTATCCCTCCATCTAGGTTGGTCCCTGGTCCCTGCTGCTTCCAGCAGCAAACAGGAACTTTGCAAAAATTGGCCTCAGTGGCTCAGCACCTGTATCTCAGTGGTTAGGGTGCTGGCCACATACACCAGGGCTGGTGGGTTTAAACCCAGTCAGGGCCTGCTAAAACAACAATAACAACAAAAAATAGCTGGCCATTGTGGCGGGCACCTGTAGTCCCAGCTACTCAAGAGGCTGAGGCAAGAGAATCACTTAAGCCCAAGAGTTTGAGGTTGCTGTGTGCTGCAATGCCACGGCACTCTACCAAGGGCGATATAGTGAGACACCATCTCAAAAACAAACAAACAAAAAAATTGGTCTCAGATTAAAGCTTAAGTCACTGTCTCAGGAGAGGAAGGATAGGGCACCAGCAGGTGGGCCATGTATCCAGGGTGTATAGAGGAAGGGAGAACCCTCTCTCCCTACACCAAAATTTCAATTCAAGCCCAATGGATGAGCTCCAAGGGAAGGATTAAGGAAACCTGGCCAAGTTTGAGGATATCCAGCAACACCCCCAGTGTTCCAGCCAGATCCCTGTCGTCTTTCCTGGATGCCTATGGCCTCCTCTCTGACTCTCCAGTAGTTAGGAGAATCTTTTAAAATGTTTTTTTGTTTGTTTGTTTGTTTTTGTTTTTTAGAGACAGAGTCTCACTTTGTCACCCTCGGTAGCGTGCCGTGGTGTCACAGCTCACACCAACCTCCAACTCCTGGGCTTAGGCAATTTTCTTGCCTCCGCCTCCTGAGTAGCTGGAACTACAGGCACCTGCCACAACCCCGGCTATTTTTTTGTTGCAGTTTGGTCAGAGCCAGGTTTGAATCAACCACTCTTGGTATATGGGGCTGGCACCCTACCCACTGAGCCACAGGCACTGCCCATTCTTTTAAAATCTTAAATCAGACTATAACATGCCCCATCAACCCTCAAATATGTCCTTGTCTTTCCTTTCTCAGAAATTGTACATTGATATCCAAAGAGTTCATTGACAAGGTCACTCAGGCCTTTACTCTTGAAGGTCTCAGCTTCCTTTCTATTAAATGGGTACAAAATGATGTTCTGGCCAAGGTGAGCCTGAGGTCTGATCCTTGTTAGGACTTCACAGAGAGCACAGACAGAGCCTCCAATCCCTGAGTGAAGAGTCAGAGGCCAGGAATGGCCAAGGACCCCCCTTTGCTCAGGTTTAAAATCTAACCCTAACAGGAAAAGAAGGCACCAAGACTCTGGGGCAGGGAGCACAGGTTTGGCTTCACTTCCTGGCAGCCACAGCACAGGGAGTAAAGAGGTTCATCTTTCTAGATGGAGTGCTTGGCAAGCACCAAGTTAGCTAGGGCAGGCCCACCTCCCCACCCACAGGACACCAGCCCTGCTGCCTTGACTCTACTCCAAAAAACTAAAGCCATAAGCTGCTCTGGAAGGAGCATTCCTTATTGGCCAGTACCAGTGGCACATGACACAGGGGTCTTGCTGGTAAACATCTTCATCTCCTGGCTGGAAGAGGCTGGAGATCTAAATGGGATGCTCTGGTCTCAGATCTCTGGTCTGAAGGTAAGGACAGTGACCTCATATTGCAACTCTTTCTTGGGGATGACCTGAAGCCAGGCTTAGGCCAGGATGGCAGGGTACCTACCCAGTGTCTGCCCACCAGCCCCTCCCTCATTCTGAGGGACTGACTTCATCTGGGCCCCACTCTCCTGTTGGGAATGAGGGACTAGGGGAGCTCACACCACTGCTGTCACGGAAGGGAGATTCCCCAGTCGTTTGGAACTAAGTCAGTCCAGATCTCAGCTTGCAGGCTTAGCTTCAGGACCCTCCTCAGGCCCCCCTCCCCCAGGACTGTGGCCACACAGACACATGGAAGGAGTGTGCACAGCAGATGTAGGCCTGGGAGGGAGCCAGAAAGCTCACAAGATCAGAGCCTGTGGTAGTCGACTTTGTCAGGGCCCAACCCTGGTCTCTCCTTGTTCTGAGGTACACCTCTGCCTAAGGAACAATGCTGCCCCTGGGGAGCTCATAGTCAGAGCTTCATTGCCTTTTATTTATTTATTTTATTTATTTATTTATTTATTTTTTGAGACAGAGTTTCACTATGTCACTCTCGGTAGAGTGCGGAGTCACAGCAGCCTCAAACTCTTGGGCTTAAGTAAATCTCTTGCCTCAGCCTCCCAAGTAGCTGGGACTACAGGCACCTACCACAACGCTCGGCTATTTTTTGGTTGCAGTTGTCATTGTTATTTAGCAGGCCCAGGCTGGGTTACCCACCAGCCTCAGTGCATGTGGCTGGCGCCATAATCACTGTGCTAGGGACGCCGAGCCATTGCCTTTTTAAAAAATTTTTACGGCTCGGCACCTGTGGCTCAAGTGGCTAAGGTGCCCAGCCACATACACCTGAGCTGGCAGGTTCGAATCCATCCCCGGCCCGCCAAACAATAATGAGGGCTGCAACCAAAAAATAGTCGGGCATTGTGGCAGGCGCCTATAGTCCCAGCTACTTGGGAGGTGGAGACCAGAGAGTCACTTGAGCCCAGGAGTTGGAGGTTGCTGTGAGCTATGATGCCACAGTACTCTACCCAGGGCAACAGCTTGAGGCTGTCTCAAAAAAATTTTTTTTACTATTCATTTCATTATTTTCTTTTCTTTCTTTCTCTCTCTCTTTTTTTTTTTTTTTTTTTTTTTTTTGCAGTTTTTGGCTGGGGCTGGGTTTGAACCCACCACCTCCAAGCATATGGGGCTGGCACCTTACTCCGTTGAGACACAGGTGCCACCTTTTTTTCTTTTTTTTTAAGACAGTCTCACTATGTTGCCCCTGGTAGAGTGATGTGGCATCACAGCTCACAGCAACCTCAAATTCTTGTGCTTAAGTGATTTTCTCGCCTCAGCCTCCCAAGTAGTTGGGACTACAGGCACCTGCCACAATGCCCAGCTATTTCCTCCGCTGTAGTTGTCATTGTTGTTTGGCAGACCCAGGCCAGGTTTGAACCCACCAGCCCCACTGTATGTGGCCGGCACCCTAGCTGCTGAGCTACAGGTGCTGAGCCTATTATTCTTACTTTTTTTGAGACAATGTCTCACTCTGTGGCCCAGGCTAGAGTGCTATGGCATCATGGCTCACTGATGCTGGGCTCAAGTGATCTTCCTGTCTCAGCCTCCTGAGTAACTGGGACTACAGGCATATTTGACTGCCATTGATTGATTGATCGATTGATTGATAGAGACAGAGTCTTACTTTGTTGCTCCTGGTAGAGTAATATGGCATCATAGCTCGCAGCAATCCCAACCTCAGCCTCCCGAGTAGCTGGGACTACAGGCACCCACCACAATGCCCAGCTATTTTTAGAAACGAGGTCTTGCTCTAGCTCAGGCTGGTCTTGAACCCAGAAACTCAGGCAATCTCCCAGGGTGCTAGGATTACAGACATGAGTCACTGTGCTGGGCCTGACTGACTTTTAAATTAAAGCAGTGCCTCCCTTGAGTCCTACAGCAGCTTGAGACAGTCTCCCCTCAGTCTAGCTCTTAAGAAGGGGAAAGAGCAAATCGGTACCCCTTTAAGCCCCATCCTCCACTCTGGGTAAATGTGAGGGGGAAAAGCAGTGGCGTCTGTGGCTCAAAGGAGTAGGGCGCCAGTCCCATGTGCTGGAGGTAGCAGGTTCAAACCCAGCCCCAGTCAAAAAACTGAAAGAAAAAAAAAAAAAAAAAAAGAAGCTCATAGCCCTGATCAGAGTATGGAGGAGACTTAGGCTGAGACTTCTCTCCTGAAGCCTCATTCAGTCATCCATTTAATACCTATGACACATTCAGTCTCCATTCTGGGTGCTGGAGGAGCTGCAACAGATGGACCACAATTTCTGCCCTCTTAGAACTGACAATTTATCATGAAAACAAGTAAATTTTATAGACTGGGGAGAAGGGAAAGGATATCAAGACTGCTAGGGGGAGATTGTCAGGAAGGACACCACTGAGAAAGCAGTATCTGTACAGAGACCTGAAGGAGAACAAGGGGAGCCATGCAGGCAGCTGTGGGAAGGGCACACAGGCCAAAGGAACAGTCATTGCAGGAACCTGAGGCTGGAGTGTGCCTGATATGGGAGGAGTGAAGAGGCTGTAACCAAGAGAGGGTGACACAAATCAGAAACGTGTGGAGGGGCTGGGGAAGTGATGGCCACTCTGAGAAGGACTTGGTATGGACTCTGAACAAAGTAGAAGCCTTGGAGAACTTCGAGTAAGAGACATGACCTGGCTTCCATCTTAACACGATCTCTCTGTATCCTGGTTGACCATATTAAGGGAGGCAAGTGCAAAACAAAACCCAGGAGCCCTGAGAAGAGGCTCCTGGACTTACTGGGGAGAGAGGTTGGCCATGGAAGTGGTGGCTGCATAGGCGGTGGCTGCAGAAGTGGTGGTCAGGGGGGTGAGAAGTGGTCACCTGATACCGTGTGTATTTTCAAGGTGAAGCTTAAGGTTGCCTGTGGTTTGGATATGGATGTGAGAGAAAAGAGGGAGTCCAGGCTGACTCTATGGCTTTTTGACTTGAGTAGCTAAAGGCAAGAGCTTCCCCAGCTGAGCTGGGGAAGGCCAAGGAGTTGTTGGTGTGGGCTCTCAGTCTGGGCTCCTGACATAAGGCTTTTCCCAAACAGGCAGGGTTTCCTTGGCCAGACCCTTTCCTCTCCATCCCACCATTACTGTGGCTGGGGCTGCCCAGCCATTACTGGCCCAGGTCCTAGGTACCCATAGACAAGGCTCCTGCCACAAGGCAGAAGAACCCCAAAATTCCCACTTGACTCCTACTGGGGAGGCCACTCCAGAGCCACATATGGATTGAGATCTCGGCCCATGGCCTGGGTTCTTCAGTGGGGCTGGGCAAGCTTGAGGGGTTAAGGGACAGCTGTCTGGCCTCTATCTAAACAGGACGTGCTCAGGTTGGCCTATGGTCATGGGTCACTTCAAAGCCAGCCAAGTTTAGGCTCGCTCAATCCTACCTCTCTTAGTATTCAACACATACACACATGCACACATATATACACATGGAATGAGGGGGTGTGGGGTAGCAGCAAGGATCTCAATATCCTGTGTCCTTCTCTCTATTCACATGAGCAGCAGTTGCTGATAGGTCCATATGGGACCCAGCCAGGAGAACATGGAGGGGTCTGGGTCTCCAGGGCAGGATTTCTTAGTGTCTGGATGGAGGTGTTGGAACTGCAGGGGTCCATGGAAACTCCAGATCCAGCCGTTAAGGAGTTGAGGACTAAAGGATCTAGAAGAAATCAGGAAGGTACAGAGGAATAGCATGTGCAAAGGCCCAGAGATGATAGCATACAGAGATCTCAAAGAGACTTGGGATACCTGAGGGGGCCCAAGAAGGGAAGAGGAGGTTGAAGCAGCTTTGAGAGGGAGACCAAGCCCTTTGTGCAGAAAAAGGGAAGGGCCCAGGTCTAGAAGAAAACACAGGGTTTATTTTATTTTTTATTTTATCATTATTATTATTATTATTATTATTATTTTGGAGACAGAGCCTCAAGCTGTCACCCTGGGTAGAGTGCTGTGGCATCACAGCACACAGCAACCTCCAACTCCTGGGCTCAAGCTATTCTCCTGCCTCTGCCTCCCAAGTAGCTGGGACTACAGGTGCCTGCCACAACGCTCAGCTATTTTTTGGTTGCAGCCATCATTGTTGTTTGGTGGGTCTGGACTGGATTCAAACCTGCCAGCTCAGGTGTATTGTGCCTTAGCTGCTTGAGCCACAGGCACTGAGCCATTATTATTATTATTATTATCATTATTATTATTTTTTTTTTAGAGACAGAGTCTCACTTTATTGCCCTTGGTAGAGTGCTGTGCCATCACAGCTCACAGCAACCTCCAGCTCCTGGGTTTAGGCAATTCTCTTGCCTCAGCCTCCCTAGTAGTGGCACCTGCCACAACACCCGGCTATTTTTTGTTGCAGTTTGGCCGGGGGTGGGTTTGAACCCACCACCCTCGGTATATGGGGTCGGCGTCCTACTCACTGAGCCACAGGTGCCGCCCCATTATTATTATTTCTGAGACAGAATTTCATTTTCTTGCCCCCATAGAGTGCTGTGGCATCTCACAGCAACCTCAAACTCTTGGGTTCAAATAATCCTCTTGATTCAGGCTCCCAAAGAGCTGGGACTACAGGCACTCGCAACATGCCCAGCTATATTTTTAGAGACAGGGGTTTTGCTCTTGCTCAGGCTGGTCTTGAACTTGTGAGCTCAAGTGATCCACCTGCCTCACCTCCCAGAGTGCTGGGATTACATGTCCTGGGCCCAAAACACAGGGTTTAAACTGGGGGTAAAGTCTGGGAAGAACATTCTTGGTAGAGGGAACAATAGCAGAAAAGACTTGGAGGCAGTTCTGGGGAGCAGCCAGGGAGATGAGGTCTTTCTAGGTTTTGATCACTCAGAGACAGCCCCTGGGTTAGGCTGGGCAGAGGGCAAAGGAACCTCATCCTGGCCCTGGGCCATAGGTGACACCTCATGGCCTGCCCCCTCCTGGTACTGCCCAACCTCTTATCTGGACGTTGTCCCAGGTCCCTTCCAGCACTCTGCCTCTCTGGGATCCAGTTCCTACAGGTGGGGGCTGGGCCAGAAAGCAGGCGGAGCCTGGGGCAGGGAAGATGAGAAAACCAGAAAGTGGAGAAATCTGAGACAGCAATGCTGGGCGGGTCAGGGCCTGCTCAGCCTGCTAAGCTAGGGAAACAGGTTCCCCCCAAAGGCTGGGGCAGGGGAAGGAGTGCCAGTGTAGTCACCCCCTTCATCCATGGGCTGTGGCAGGTCTCTGAAGCCAAGGCCTTCCAAGTCCAGCCTTCATATGCAGAGGCCAGAAGGGCAGTCCCTCTCAGGTTACACGGTACATCATCAGGCTTCTTTCTCTCCACCAGAGGTAAGCCAGGAGTAGACTGAGAGAGGATGGACCAGCAGGAGGTCAAGAGGCTGTTCTTCAGTTCCCACAGTACAGCCTGGAAGAGCCAGAAGAGAAACAGACATGCACATTACCAGAAACAAAGCTTGGGCCAGTTTGAAAGGCTAGAGTGTTTGGGGGAGGAAATCTTAAAGGCTTTCCTGCCTGTTGCCAGCACCTCATCCAGGGTGGGATCTGAGTCAATTTCTCCCCACTTGTAATCCCTACTGCTGGCGCAGTAACTCCTTAGAAGCTTGAGGAGGCCTAGCCATGAATCCAAGAAAGGATAGGGCCTATTTCCCAGGCACTAGGAGCCCATCTAGGAAGGAGTAGGGGGCTGCCCCAGAAGGGGATCCCAGAGGCAGGATCAGTGGAAGAGCCAGACCTGGCCTAATCATCTCTGTCTCCACAACCCCCTTCAACTTGTATGACCAGCGTGGTACCAGGTGGTCCTTGGGGAGCTGAAGAAGATGCATGCCTGGGAGCTGCTGAGTGTCCTACACAGGAGGGAAGAAAGCCTAGCCAGTGGGAAATCAGCCTGGCTGTCATCCTTTAGGAAACTCCATGGGGCATGCTGGGTAGCTCTCAGGTGGAGCCAGAATAGTTGAGTGACCTTTGGAGAGGAGGACAGAGGATTCTGGGGGACAGAGCATAGCTCCAGATCAGAGGAACTAGGAGTAGAGCAGAGAGTTGTCTCCCTGGCCTCTTGGCTTCTTGGCTCCTATTGCCCCTCTAGTGGTCCAGGGATTTGCTCTTTTATTCATTCAATAAAGATGTATTGAACTCCTTAAGTGCGGCATGGGGCTCCAGCACTCATTGCCAGCTCTGAGCATCTGTCAAGGTTGCAGGCCCTTGGATCTATGCAGGCCTAAAGCCCAGACCTTCTTTCCTAGAGCCTTCCCACAGCTGCTGAAAATGCTGCCATTTCAGTGACACCACACCTGGTGGTTATACACTTTCCTTCCCCCCACTCCCCTCCTTGGCCTGCTTCTCAGTATGATTGTAAAGTATACTGGGAGAATAACCATAAATCTTGTTGGTATGCAGAGCCTCCCAACCTGGTGTCCAGGGCTAATTTCAAGGGGTCTTTGGACCCTTGAAACTGAAGGCAGAATTCTGGGAAGCTATATAGTATCCTTCCAGATAATAAAATCTATATTTTTTATTTATATTTGCATCGGAAATATTGCAGGTTTGGTTCCAGACCACAACAATAAAGCAAACATAGCAGTAAAGCAAGTCATGTGAATTTTTTGGGTTTCCCAGTGCCTATAAAAGTTATGTGTATACTATGCTGTTGTCTATTATGTGTGCGATAGCATTGTTTAAAAAACATACATACCTGGGCGGCGCTTGTGGCTCAAGGAGTAGGGTGCTAGCCCCACATACTGGAGGTGGTGGGTTCAAACCTGGCCTTGGCAAAAGAAAAACAAAAAATAAACCCTGCAACAAACAAACAAAAAAAACATACATACCTTAATTTAAAAATATTTTTTTGCTAAAAATGCTAATGAAATGAGTATATGCTGTTGGAAAAATGTCACTAATAGACTTGCTTAACACAGGGTTACTACAAACTTTCAATTTGGAAAAGATGCAGGGCTGAGTACGGTGACTCATGCCCTGTAATCTTACCATTCTGGGAGGCCTGAGGCAGGTGAATTGCTTTAGCTTAGGAGTTCAAGACCAGCCTGAGCAAGAGCAAGACCCTGTCTCTAAAAATAGCTGGGGCTCGGCACCTGTAGCTCAATGATTAGGGTGCTGGCCACATACACTGGGGCTAGCAGGTTCAAACCCAGCCCAGACCTGCTAAACAACAATGACAATAACAACAAAAATATAGCCAGACACTGTGGCAGATGCCTGTAGTCTCAGCTACTTGGGAGGCTGAGGCAAGAGAATCGCTTAAGCCCAAGGTTGCTGTGAGCTGTGACACCACAGCATTCTACTGAGGGGGGGGGAAATATATATATATATATATATATATATACACACAAATATAGATATATATATATATTAAAAAAAAAAATATATATATATAGATATATATATATATATAGCCTGGCATTGTGGCAGGTGCCTATAGCCCGAGCTGCTGGGGAGGCTAAGGCAAGAGAATTTTTTTCTCAAGACAGAACCTCAGGCTGTCGCCCTGGGTAGGTGCTGTGGCATTGCAGCTCACAGCAA
Source organism: Loris lydekkerianus (assembly GCA_963574355.1). Taxonomy (NCBI): domain Eukaryota; kingdom Metazoa; phylum Chordata; class Mammalia; order Primates; family Lorisidae; genus Loris; species Loris lydekkerianus. The sequence goes on from CAUYPK010047868.1 coordinate 9,412, forward strand.
CCTCAAACTCCTGGGCTTAAGCGATTCTCTTGCCTCAGTCTCCTGAGTAGCTGGGACTATAGGCGCCCACCACAACTATTTTCTTCTTATAGTTGTCATTATTGTTTGGCAGACCTGGGCTGGATTCAAACCTGCCAGCTCTGGTGTATGTGGCTTGAGCTACTGGCACTCTACTGGGGTAACAAGGCGAGACTCGGTCTCAAAAAAAAAAAAAAAGAAAAGAAAGGAAGGAAGAGAGAGAGAAAGAAAGAGAGAGAGAGAGAGAGAGGAAGGAAGAAAGGAAGAAAGAAAGGAAGGAAGGAAGGAAGGAAGCAAGGAAGGAAGGAAGGAAGAAAGAGAAAAGAGGGTTGGCGCCTGTGGTTCAAGTGGCTAAAGTGTCAGCCACAAGCACCTGAGCTGGCGGGTTCGAATCCAGCCTGAGCCCGCCAAACAACAATGACGGCTGCAAACAAAAAATAGCCAGGTGTTGTGGTGGGCGTCTGTGGTCCCAGTTACTTGGGAGGCAGAGGCAGGAGAATCGCTTGAGCCCAGGAGTTGGAGGTTGCTGTGAACTGTGATGCCACTGCAGTCTACCCAGGGTGACAGCTTGAGGCTCTGTCTCAAAAAAAAGAAAGAAAGAAAAGATCTGCAGAGAACAATAAAGTAAGGTATATGCATATCCATGCATGCAAACTATAACAACATATTACAATGAAAAAAATGCTAAAAAATGCTCAATGTTCATCCCAGCACTGACACAGAGCAAGGGCTCAGTGTGGATTCCCTATGTAATAATAATAATTGTTTTATGATTATTCAGTGCTTTTGAGTTGTTTAGGAGAGAACTGACATTCCACCCTGTATAGTCAGACTCAACTCTAGCTCTCTACTCTGTCGGAGGGCTCTTCCTCCATCCTCTATCATTGAATGTCTCTGGTGCTAAGCCTATTTTGTGCTTCTGAATGAAGTTTCATCAACAGATCTATTGAGCCTGACATGGTGGCTCACATCTGTAATACTACCACTCTCGGAGGCAGAGGCAGGTGGATCACCTGAGGTCAGGAGTTCGAGACCAGCCTGATCAAGAGCGAGACCCCATCTCTATTAAAAATAGAAAAACTAGGGCAGCACCTGTGACTCAAAGGAGTAGGACACCAGCCCCATATGCCGAAGGTGGCAGATTCAAGCCCAGCCCAGGCCAAAAACTGCAAAAGAAAAAAAAAAAGAAAGAAAGAAAGGAAAAACTAGCCAGGGCTTGTGGCAGGTGCCTGTAGTCCCAGCTAAGTGGGAGGCTGAAGCAAGAGGATCACCTGAGTCCAGAAATTGGAGGTTCTGTGAGTTATGATGCCATGGCACCCTACCCACAGTGATAGAGCGAGACTCTGTCTCAAAAAACAAAAAACAGGCTCAGTGCCTGTAGCTCAAGAGGCTAGGGTGCCATCCATGTACATCAGAGCTGGTGGGTTCGAATCCAGCCTGGGCCCTCCAAACAACAATGATGGCTGCAACCAAAAATAGCTGGGCATTGTGGTGCGTGCCTGTAGTCCAGCTACTTGGGAGATGGAGGCAGGAGAATCACTTGAGCCCAGGGGTTGGAGGTTGCTGTGAGCTGTGATGCCATGGCACTCTACCCAGGGCAATAGCTTGCGGCTCCATCTCAAAACAAACAAACAAACAAACAAACAAACAACAACAACAAAAAAAACCCCACCCAGATCTATTGAGCCTCTTTCCTACTCAACCAAGCACCCTGGAGTCTTTGGCAAGTCCTGACAGTTCTGTCTAGTGATTATGATGCTGCTGCTGCTGCTGCAGGTAGTGACAGAAATGGCCAGGCTATGAGGAGACCATGGAGGCTGTGAAAAATGGAAGGGATGGTGTTGGATGCTATGGTGATGGTGACCTAAGCTGCATTGGTAATGGTGGTGCAGTGGTAGTAACCTCAGGGGTGACTCTGGTATGGATGAATGGAAATGAGGAGAGATGATTGTCACGGTGTTTTAAATAGGCATGACATAAGGGAAAGGGTTAGGCAATGTCACTGTAGCCCCATAACCCCAGGCTGGTGTTTTTTTTTTGTTTGTTTTTGTTTGTTTGTTTGTTTTGCTTCAAATGCTCAGCCTCTGCTTGAAACATATGGGCAGCATTCTAAGTCCTGAGTCAGGACAACCTGAGCAGGATCTCTAATACCCTACCAACCCCTACACTTGTAGTTAGCCAGTTAACATGTCAGAAGGAGAGATGCCTTCTCCTGGAAGTCTTGCTAGCCAGAAAGAGAAGGGGGAGGAAAAAGAGGGAGAAAAGAAGGAGTGAGAGGAGAAAGAGAGAAAGGAGGAAGAAAATTAACAGGAAAAAGGGGGAGGTAAAAAAATGAAGAGAAGGAAAAAATAGGCGGAAGGGAAATAGAAAGAGGGCAGAAAAGAAAAAGAAAGAAAGGGGAGGAGGAGGGGGGAAAGGAGGGTGATGAAAGAGGGGAGTAAAGGAGAGGAAGAAGGAGAGAAAGGAGAGGGGAGAAGGAAGGAGATACAGAGGGAGGGAGGAGGAGGGGGGAAGGGAGGAAATGGAAGGAATAGGAAAAGACAGGAGGAAAAAGAATGAAAGGACAAAGAGAGCCAATGCTTCTAGGAATCTCAGAAGAGTGCTTGGCGCAGGGCCGAGAAGTGGTCCTAGCTGGTGAGGCCATGACCTTGGGTGTTGGGTTAGGCAGAGGATCCCTTCCTGGGGTCAAGGTAGAGCCCTGCTCAGCTGAGCTCTTGGGTCATCACCAGGCCATTTGAAAGCAAATGAGCAGAGCACAGCTCATCCGGCTACGCTTGGGTATGGAACTGTAAAAGAAGGGTCCGTGGGAGCTGATGGCTTGAAATAGGGCTGGTGGTTGAGGTGATCACAGGAAGTCTTTGGGTGGCCAGACAGAGATGGGCCGCCCCCACCACTACTTGGCCTAGGCTAGAGGGCTGCAGCCCTTGGGAAGGTCCAGCGGTGCCAGCTGTCCCAGGGGCTGCACCGCCACCTGCGGAGCGGCCCAGGTAGCCATGGGTCCTGCGCCGCGAGGCCCACGCGCGGGGCCAGGGCTGCAGTAGGCGACGAGTAGGTAGGAGGGACACAGAAGGGGGTGCGCAGGTGAGCTCAGGCTGGTCGCTCCCCCTATGCGCCTGCCTTTCTCGCCAGGGAGTTGAGTACCCGGGTAAATACCAGGAGCGATGTGAGCGGTGTATCCACGGAGAGACAAAGCCAGGGCGGGGCGGGGGCACCGCCGCGAAACGGGGACGAGGGTGCAGGTCGCACATTAGTCTCTCCTGGCACAGGTTACCCACCGCTTAGGAACCCTGAGCCCAGACTGCGGACAGGTGGAGCGGGGGCGGGGCGGTGGCTGGGCGGGGTGGGTTCCGCCCCGGGGGTGGGGCTGGGCGGGCTGGGCTGGGCGGGGCCGCGCTATGCAAATGTCGCCCACGGGCGGCCAATTGCCGGCGCTCCCCGCGCGGCTCCTAGCTCCCTGTCCCGCCAGCGGCCGCGAGACCAGAGAGAACGAACGAACCGCGGTGGTCCGGAGAACCGCGAGTGCAGCGCAGGGCCAAGGCGCGCGGTGAGGAACCGTGCAGCCCATCTCGGCCGCCCGGCCCTAGTTCAGCAGGCAGGCGAGCGCAGCGCTTCGAAGCCGAGCGCGCGCCAACGCCTGCGCCCCACGCTGGGGAATGCGCCCTCGGCGCGCCGACCAGGGGGCGCCCGTAGCCCGTCCCGGGGGAGGCGGCCCCAAGCGCCCCTGAGCCTTCTCATGGCCCGGGCTAGGGCCCGGGCCCTTGGCTGTTGACTCGCCCGAAGCCCGAGGAACCGGTTAAGCTGCGGTCGCGGCGCTGATCCCGGCTCAGGCGCAGCGGCGAGAGGGTCCGGGCAGGGCCATGGCCCCGGGGGGCCGCTAGCGCGGGCCGGCCCAACGGGACCCGCTCAGTGCCGCCGCCGCCCGGGCACCCAGGCCCCGCCGCGGCGGAAGAGGTGAGTGCAGCCGGGACCGGGAGGAAACGGGCAGGCGGCCGCCCACAACCCCGTGACCCCTCTGGGACCCGTAGCACTGCAACTCCGCCGAAGTGTCTGAGGAGCGGGGTTGGGAGAGCCTGGGGTCTGCCCGCGGACACAGGGACGGCAGGAGTGGGGCAGGCTTCGTACCTGTCGCGGTCCGGACCCCTTAGCTTTGGGGCAGCATGGGTATGTGTGGGCCTGAAGGGTCACCAATGTGCAAAGCAACTTTTGCCCTGCAAGGTTCTGGGTGGGTGGGTGCTCCAGATACCCCCCTCCCTCCGCCATCAAGATCCTGGAGCGGGAATTCCGATCCCCCTTCTCCCGCCTCAGCTCTCTATCCCACTGCTGCCTGAGGCAGCGCTCTTGCCTGATAGCTTCGCCTGCTCTGCCTCAGTGTCCCCATTAGAGGACCGGTCAGCCCAGAGGGAAGGACCATACTGGCAGCCCCACGTGTGTGTGTTGTTCTCCCAGAGCAGCAGGACAGGAGGACCACCGGTCCCACAGCTTTTCATAGGGCCCAGTTGTATGTGGAGTGTAGGTGAGCTGGGAGAGTCTGCATTTGGGCCCCAGTTTGAACCAGGAGCACAAGTAGTGAAGTGGACAGGGGACAACAGAAGCTTGGTGGGCTTGCCTGGAGCAGATGGGATAGGTGGGTGTGAAGGTGGTCCAGGAATGAGGCAGTTCTGGCAGGAGGAGGTAGAGCTTGGGCAGCTGGATAAATAACTCCTAATTTTTGAGATAGCTGTGTTTTGCCACCAACACGTTGATGCCTAAGAAGGGGAGGGGAGCAGAGGGGGTGAACTGAAGGCGTCAGTTTGTCCACACTGCAGCTGCGCCAGGTGAGGGATCCCCATCCTCCTGAATTCATCCAAATTGTCTCCCAGCAATTGCTATCCTAGTTGCAGAGATGGGGAATCTGCACCCAAGGGTTGGGAACCTCACCCCAGCCCAGGGGGTTGGATGGAGCTGGGGCCTGTTTCCAGGCTTCCCAGCTGGTGTGCCTGAACCCCATGGGGTATGATGTCTAGGCAGGCAGGGGCACAGGCACAGGCACAGGCTGCTCCCTTTCAGCTCTGAAGAAGCCAGGCCCTGAAATGCGGAGGTAGGGGCCAGAGAGAAGGCTGGGGCTGGAAAGAAGGCTGGCAGCCTAGCCTCAGTCCCCTCAGCCCCTGCTGTTCAGCATACCTTGGGGGGAGGATATAGCTAGGCTCAGGTGACCTTGACTGGGAAACCCTGGCCACAAAAGGGGGGTTTCAGTCCCAGCTATGCTGGGGTGGCTCTGCTTCCTGGTCCTTGAGGTGTTGGGGGATGGGGAAGCTGAGGAGCCAAGAAGAAGCTCTTGTAGGGGGTGGAGGGAATATCTGAGGGGCTGGGTAGGGGGTGGGGTGTCGTTAATAATGTCCTCTCCATGTTCCCCCACAGTCCCTGTTCCTGCCTCTTTTCCATCCAGGCAGTTCTCTGCTCTGGAGCCAACCTCCTTTCCCTGAGGCAGGCTGTCCTCCCCTGCCTCACTCCAAGCCTGGGAGGTTTGGATCGGGCTGGATAATTGAACCACCTGGCCCCCTGTCCTGCCCCCAGGTGCCTCTGGATTCCTTCCTCTAGCTGCCCCTTCCCTGCACCCCTTGCCAGCCCCAGCTCCTCGTTTCTTTGTTTGAGCGTCTCTCCTCCGTCCCTCCCTCTCTCCTCCCTCTCTCCTCCTCCCTCCCGCCTGCCTCCCTCCCTCCCTTGTTCCCTCCCACCAGCCTTCTTTCCCTCCTTCTCTTCTTTCCTCCCGGTGGGCTCCCAGGTGGCGGTGGCGGTGGCTGTGGCTGTTCCCTCTCTGTCTCTTGGTCTGACTTGGGGGCTTTTCTGGGGCTGGGGCTGAATAGAAGGCATATAGGGGCTGGCAGAGGAAAAGAAACTGTAGAAATGCTGTCCCTTCTCTCACTGTCTTTCTCCTCCTTTCTTTCCTTCCCTTTCCTTGTCTTCTGCATTAGACTAGGCTGCCCCAAAGGGGGCTTGGACTTGGGCCTGAGGCCCCAGCCAATCTGGGCATTCTCTCATTCACCTCTTTAAAGGGTGGAAGCATTGTGGAGGTCACTGTAGGGGCCCAGTGGAAAGGCCTCCCACTTCCCTGGACATCTTGGGTGATTCCAATCCTGTTCTTGGTGATCCTGACCTTGTCACCATGCACATAGATGCAGGAAAAATGAGGTCATGGGGGGGCAGGATACAGGTTGATAAGAGCCCTCTGATACATAGGATTAAATCTCTCCAAGGGACTCAGATTGTATCTTGCCCTCCCCAAGCCAGGATGGTACCTCTCAGCTTCTCTGAGCCCTACCCCACTAGCAGGTCAAGTTTTTGAGCAAATTCATGCTTATGAAGACATGTGTGGGCATGCAGGTGTGTACGTGTACATATTCACACAACTTGTTAGTAGGGGCCTCCCAGGTGCACCCTAAGAGTGATGGTGGCTGCACACTCTTTCTCCCACCTACCCCCCACATCAGAGGCTTCCATTTAGTAAGCATTAGCTTTGTGCCCTCCCCACCCTCAGACCAGGGAAGGGCTGGTTCTAGTTCTCCCTCCCCACAGCCAGCCTCCCTAGGAGGGAGCAACTGTGACGGGAGATCATGAAGAACTGTGAGAGGTGTATGAGGCACTCAGGAGAGGTTCTCACAGAGAGTAGCACATGAGGGTACCAGGAGACCTGAAGCTGCACTTCCTGTCTGAGTACCATGAATAGTTTGCCTTGGCAGATATATTAAGGGCTCAGGGAAGTGGATCTGGGGAGGGTACCAGGGTATATCCAATGGGGTCTAAGAGTCAAATGTGGAGGCTGGGCCTTGCCTCAGTATTAAGTAGCAGGGGATTACTAGGCCACAGTATTGCCAAGTCATATCTCAGAGATCTAGAAATGGGCCTGGGGTCTTGCCTGCTGTGGGAGAAGAGACTAGACAGGGCAGATCTCAGGGAGGGTGCTCACATTATCATTCTTCTCTCTCTCTCTCTCTTTTTTTTTTTTTTTTGCAGTTTTTGGATGGGGCTGGTTTGAACCTGCCACCTCTGGTATATGGGGCCAGCACTCTACCCCTTTGAGTCACAGGCACCTCCCCACATTATCATTCTTAATGCCCCACTTACAGTGCATCCTCATGATGGGGGGTGGGGTTGGCACAGGTTTGTGCCAGGAGGGAGCAATATGTTCTGACAACTGGTGCTGGGCTGCGTTTACCCAACAGCCAGCCTGCCTGGGGAGACAATATTTGAAAAACATAGTATTGAAACTTGGACCTGTTGGAGATGTGGGGGACTCCGAAAGGAACAATAAATTAGGCTTAGAGCCTGCCCCAGGCCCACTGACCATCCTGGGTTCCCTTCTTCACCCCTAGAAGCAGAGTTGGAACTTTTTCTTAGCAGAAAGTTCTTCTGTCTGTCTGATCTAAGTCCTTTCTGCTTTGATTTTAGTGAAAGTGGGCACTGCTATTCTCTGCCTTTCTTTTTCTGAATGATGCTGTCTCTCTTTTGCGTTGGGCTTTCTGCATGTGTCTCACTCATCCCCCAGTCTCTCCCCAGTCTCCCCTTTACCCCAATAATCAGGTCCAGATTTCTCTGCACTCAGAAGAGATCTTTGGCTGGAGTAGGCAGGGATGTACCCCATATCTTCCCCCATTCTTCAAGGTTCGTAAGAGGAGTAGCCCATTTTCTTGGGAGTGAGTAGAGGGGAGAGAGCCTGTTGGGTACTGAAAAGGGGTCAAAGATCACCTTCTTGAGCTGTGAGTGGAATTCAGTATGCTCTGAGAGGTACAGTTGGAGTCTCCAGCTGCCCCTATTAGTTCTAGTGAGCCCAGGCTGTCCATCATTGCCCATGGGTGACACATCTCCAGATGAAGGGAGGCAAAAGAACTTACAAGAGGATTGCACATCAGGGCATTCATGGCCCCATGCTATGGGTGTAAACATGGAGAGATACCCATTGAAGGGACACTGAGGTACTTTGGGCAGAAACTGAACAAGGGAAATGTTGGTTGGTTGGGGTTCCCCCAACTGCTTCACACATTTCAATCTTGGTTCCCCTTCCCAGGTGTGCAAAGAGCAGAGCCTGCTTCCTGGGCCCTAGGCCCCTCCCACAATGCCTGCCACTGGTCTCCTCCTCTGGGCTTCCCTATTGACTGGGGCCTGGCCAGCCATCCCTACTCAGGACCTCCTCATGGCCATGCCTCGGGTCCGGCTCTCATTCAAAGGTAAGAGGCTTCCCCTTTCTTTCTTTCTTTCTTTCTTTCTTTCTTTTTTTTTTTTTGGAGACAGAGTCTCACTTTATTGCCCTCGGTAGAATGCTGTGGTGTCACCAGCAACCTCCAGCTCCTGAGCTTAGGCTATTCTCTTGCCTCAGCCTCCCGAGTAGCTGGGACTACAGGCGCCCGCCAGAACAGCCAGCTATTTTTTGTTGTTGCAGTTTGGCTGGGGCTGGGTTCTAACCCTCCACCCTCGGTATGTGGGTCTGGTGCCCTATCCACTAAGCCACAGGTACCGCCAGAGGCTTCCCCTTTCTTCTCTAGAAGTCATCCTTTCTTCACAGCACTTGTTCCACTGCACAAGAGAGGAGAGAGAGGTCTGGGCAAAAAGAGGGTAAATTATATATTCACATGTAATGCCCTGGGTGTGTAGGGGGGAAGTAGGGGACTGAGGAGGTGAGGACTTGCTGGACCACATAGACATTTTGCCAAAGGATCCTAGTCTGGACATTTTCCAGCATCAGGTTGTGGGTTCCTGAGCTGGGTAGCTGAGGGTCTGGAGGGTTTCTCTCTCTGTGCAATAATTGGGGAGATGGGGGTATCACTCTTTCCAGATTTCAGTTTGCTGAGGCACTTCCTTGCCACTGCTATTCATCTGGGCCTGCCCTGAGCAGTCCCCTGGGGTGGAGGGTCAGACAATTGGGCAGACACTGGGGCCTCAGGAAGCTGGAGGAACAGGACCTGCTCTGTTGGGGTGTGGGTGCTTGAGGAGCCTTTCCATGAATCTCCAAATGGGAGGGATTCCCAGAATCTTGGAGGGTGCTGTCACTTGCAACTGGTAGGGAGGCTACCTGTGGGTTCATGCAGAGCATATGCTATTGTGAGGACCTGAGCTTTTGAGATCCCAGTGAGCACTTTATCTGCAAGGTCACTGGAAGGTTTTCATGAGTTAAGGTCTGCATAGTGAGCAGCTGGTCACCAGCCCCATGACCTTTGCAGCTAACCCACTGGGCAAGTGAACACACATGTCAATATAGCTAGGAGTACTGATGGCTCACTGGCCACTTCCTCAAGGGTGTGTGTGGTTGGGAGAGTCTACCCTGGCCCTGCAGTAAGGGATAGTGGCCATGCTAGGGCCTGGGGGACCTGAAGTCATTGTGAGTTCTCAGCCTTGGCCCTCCTCTGGCCAGAGGTAACTTCATTCAGCCCCTGCCCTGGGTGGGGCTAACTCACTCCTGGCTAGATTTCTGGGCAGCCATATTGGGGTGGAAGGCTGGGCTGACCTTTTCTTCCTCAGGGTTGGCTGAGGCCCAGCCCCCACCTTACCACATCCCCCTGTAAGGCCCCTCCCCTGACCTCATCCCACCCCTACAACTTGATGGGAGGAGTGGAAGGTAAGCTGCTTATAATCAGCTCTTCCCAGTCACTGACTTCTGGAATTTTTGAGTATGTGCCTGGAAGGAGGCCTAGCAGGGCCTGAGAAATGGGCAAAGAAGAGTTAATCAGTTTGAGTTGGAAAAGTACCTCCCTTTCCCAGGCTTGGGAAGGTGAGATATTTATTCTACTGATACCTTCACCCTTCCCTGGTAAAATTGCTCAGAGCAGATTAATAAATCTTAAAGGTACTAGACCCCTCTCCACCCCCTCCCTGGTCTAGGGTGCTGAACAAGGGGGTGAAGTATCTCTTCTCCCCACTGAGGAAGGAACGGTGGCTTGGTCTCTATCATCCTGGGACCTTGTGTCTACGCTGGGTATTGATTTTGTCATCATGCATGCAAGGAAACAAGAGGGATGACACATAGGGAGGTCCTGTGTATGCTCCTTTAAACCTCATCAGACCTTCAGGGGAAAGGGGCAAAGCCGGCTGTTCCTGTTTTCCAGAGAGAGAAACTGAGGTTCAGGCAAGGGGAGGGCCAAGGTCAGCCAAGAGGCAGAGGTGAGGCCAGAAATAGAACCCTGGTGTCCTGGCCTTGCTGGCGCCCACATTGTGTCGGGTCAATTCCCTCTCAATTAGCTCTGAAGCCCACACCCGCAGTGACTAAAAGCTGAACTTGCTGGCAGCCTGGCAGAGAGCCTGTGGAGCTGCCTGCTGTGGTGGTCTGGGGTGGCTGTAGCATACCTGGGGCCACCGTATCCCAGGGCCTCTGTGCCTTTATACACACAGATTCCCCTGCCCTTAATGACCTTCCCTGTTCCAATCTGGCCTTGTACCCTAATTTTATGCTTAGATGACACTTTAGCATAAAAGATACTTGAGTACTTACTATGTGCTATGCCCTGTGCTGAGTGCTAGGGACTCTGCAATGAACAAGATGGGATGTTCACAATCAAACTGGCTGAAAAAGTAATGGACACATGGGTGGTCAGTGCCCCTGGGAGCTCAATATTTGCTGTGTACTAGGTCCTGTGCATCCCCCATGCTGGGGGGATTGCAGTCTGGTCATGTGTACATCGGGTGCCCTCAGTGAAGAGTAGCCCTCACCAAGTGTTTGTGGAGAAAGAATGGAGACCAATACCTAGAGAAATGGGGGTCCTATAGCTATGCCAGGTGCTAGAAAGAGGGTTGTCCTTCCTACTAGGGTATACATGAGGGTGGGGGGAGGGGTCTCTCTCAGAAGCAGTGTGGTCACTCTGGCTCCATGTTGCAGTTTCTTCACCTGAGCCTTGGATGGACACCATATTTTGTACCCCAGGCTCAGGCTAAGCAACTCCTGCCCTGCTCTGGGTCCTGCTACAACTGAGAGATGCCAGTTCCAGCCTGGATAGGGTTAGACCCTCCAAGCCAGAGGTGCTGGCATGAGGGGGCCCCACTTCCCAGGGCAGATAAAGGAACAAAGACAGGAACTGGACCAGAATTGGGTTGCTGCCCGCCCATCCGCTCAGGCACCCCAGCCAGCTCTTGAGCCAGGAGGGTATGAGCGTGAAGGGGCCAAGGGTTCAGTCAAATTTGGGGGGCTCCTGTGGCCCAGCTTCTGAACTCCTATCAGCAGCACAGCCAAGATCATGCAGAAATGAGGGATCACATGGGGAAGATTTCCAGGAGCAGGTGAGATATTCTTTGATTCCTGGCTCTTCAGAGCTCATAGATGTCTAGGCTGAAGAGCCTAGATCAGGCGTCCTCAAACTTTTTAAACAGGGGGCCAATTCACTGTCCCTCAGACTGTTGGAGGGCCGGACTATAGTTTAAAAAAAAACAACTATGAACAAATTCCTATGCACACTGCACATATCTTATTTTGAAGTAAAAAACAAAATGGGAACAAATACAATTCACACTGCCACATGTGGCCCACAGGCTGTAGTTTGACGACCTTTGGCCTAGCCAGTGGGACCCTCTTTCCTCCACCCATCCATTCTTGGGCCTGGAGTTCCCTTTACCTCAGAGTCTCTGGCCAAGTTCAGAGAAAAAGCTCTTCCTCTCCCCACCCTGAGATTACCCGGGCTGTGGGGCACCACCTCCCTCTAGGACAGTAGCAGGGGAGTTGCCAGGGCCCTGCCAGGTCTTTTGTTCAGGCTGGGGTGTGTTTACTTTTTCCCAGGAAGCTATCCTCCAAAACACTGCTGCTGCCTGGGCTGGCTTTGTCTAGGCCTTGGCCAAGAGATGTTTGGTGGGACAGAGGGGTCTTGTGATGACATGAGGTTGTTGTGCTACTGGGGAAACTGAGACAGAAATAGGGAGAGAGAGAATAAGTTCTTCTTGCCAGGGAAGGTCAGGAAAGATGAAAATAACAGAAATAAGAATAGGTAATTATGGTGATAATAAAGCAGTGGTCTCTCCAAAGATTAAGTTTCCTGTGAGGAAGGAGAGTAGTGGCTTTCCAAGTCACTCAGGAGCAGGACTGACATTGACCCTGGCTCTACCTAATACCTGAGCCTGTCCCAGGACTGAGCATGGAGGGCAGGGGTGGTGGTGGTGTTATAGACACAGCCCCCTGCCATGAGCTAGGGGTAGACTTCCAGGATGCTGCCATACTGGCTTCAGCTTCTCTAGACTTATTTCCAAGGAAAGGGTCAGAATTTCACTGGGAGATTCCTTATGCTCTCTGCCTGCTAAAGCAAGACTTTGGGTTTGCTTATTTCCAGGCTATCATTACAGGCGCTCCAGTGAGCAAGATCTTCTAGGAGGCCCTCTCATGTCAGAGATGGGAAAGCCAGGGCCCAAGAGAGGAAAGGGCTCTGATGTCCAGAGCAGCCCTGATGTTTGGGCCCTCTCTAACCCCAGGAATAACTGGCTTGCTCAGTGAGGAAGGATGATCTGCAGGTGAAGGATGAATAGATGGATACCAGTCACTGCACACCCACCTCTGTTGACCTGGCTTCTGGGGCTAATGGTCCAGAACAATGCCACCACTCATATCATTTACATGTGGCACTAGAGGACCAAAGTTACTGGATCTCCTTGTTTATAAATGAAGAGTTTATAGGCCATTTACTTTACCCTTGGGTGGTGGTAAACATGGGTGGGAGTGGAAGTGCCTTCAGGGCCCCAGGCCTGGCTATGGGCTAGAAAGCCAAAGGACCTGCTCTTGCCCCCTGGGCATTGGTTCTCAACCTTCCTAATGCAGCAAACCTTTAATACAGTCCAAAGGGGTTATGAGCCACAGTTCGAGAACCGCTGCCCTAGGGGCTCCCTGGCCAGCCAAAGCAAGGCATGGGATTTGAGATTTCAGAGGAGTCGGAGAGGAGTTGGAGGGAAGGAGGTCGAGGCTCAGGAACTTTGAGGCCAGGGGTGTTACCAGGGAGCTGGGGAGAGGTCAGATGGCTTTGACAGTCATGGTGGGATTTGGAGCTAGCAAGTCAGGGAAGGGTAGATGTTCTAGGATGAGCCAGGATCATGAAGAAGGAAAACCTAAAGTATGAAATGAGTCCAGATCCCTACATCAGGGATCTCAGTTTTCCTGGAAATGGGAGCTGCCTTACTCCTAAGAAGGGACTTGGAAGTGGCTAATTAGGGAATGGGTGGTCCTGAGGGCTGTCTGTCCCCTAGCTGGCCAGAAATTAGCCTTTGGAGAGAGTAGAGATAGGGTCCTTGTGCTTACCTGAGAACCTGCCGGAGACCCAGCCTGAGTCAGCAAGACCATGGTCTGGGCCTTCTGCTGTGACCCTTCCAGGTCCAGCCAAGATTTGGATGGAACTGCCACTGGCTGGGCCTCTGTAGCACAGGCCTTGTCTCTGGTTCCCTGGCATGATGCCTGCCCCTCCCTCTTTGGATCCAGCTTCCCTTGGCACTAAGCAAGGAACTGCTGCATGCTCAAGGAGTAAATCATGTTCCTTGGCAGCTCCTGCTGCTTTGTAATCGTAAAGAATTTAAAGAGAAACCGCCAAGATCAAAATCTCACCCCAGCCCATAAAGGCATCTTTCACCCTGTATACCTTGTGAGTCAGTGAGCTTCAGAGTGGGTTGTTGGTTGTCTATACCTGTGTGTGTGCCCCTCTGATGCCTTGACCTCTCCAGAAGAGGTAATAGATCAGAAGGTGGCTTCAGGGCTGTGGTACCTGGCCCTTGACTTCTGAGAGACCTCCTGCTCCACACCCAGGAGAGAGAACAGGGCACTTAAATTTGGTATAATGCACAAGTGGTGGTGGTAGTTTAACTGGCTGGCCCTGCAGGCAGACAAACCACAATGCTACCTTTGTTGGCTGTGTGACTTCAGACAAATGGTTTAGCCTCTCTGAGCCCTGGTTTACTCCTGTGTAAAGGGGGAATGGCAGTGGTCCCATGGAAGCAACATCTTGAGAGCCAAGACTGCCTTGCTTGATTCCTGGCTGCAGGTAGATCTTGGGTGGTGAATTTTTCTTGTGTTCCCACTCCCTTGTCTGAAAAATAGGGATAAGAATAGTACTGGCAACCTATAATCCTAACACTCTGGGAGGCTGAGGTGGGTGGATTACTTGAGCTCAAAAATTCAAGACCAGCCTGAGCAAAAGCAAGACCCCGTCTCGACTAAAAATAGAAAAACTGAGGTAAGAGGATTGCTTGAGCCCGAGCTGGAGGTTATTGTGAGCTATGACACTATAGCACTCTACCCAGGGTGACAGCTTGAGACTCTGTCTCAAAAAAAAGAATAGTATTGGCGGTGGTGCCTTTAGTTCAGTGGTTACGGCACTGGCCACATACACCAAGGCTGGTAGGTTCAAACCTGGCCCAGGCCCTCTAAACAACAATGACAATTGTAACAACAACAACAAAAAAAAATAGCTGGGTATTGTGGCTGGCACCTGTAGTCCCAGCTACTTGGGAGGCTGAGGCAAGAGAATCGCTTAAGCCCAAGAGTTTGAGGTTGCTGTGAGCTGTGATGGCACAGCACTCTACCCAGGGCGACAGCTTAAGACTGTCTCAAAAAAGAAAGAAAGAAAAAGAATAGTATTGGTTTCACTGGTTGGGAAAATTAACTGTGTGAATATTGTTACTGCCCTGGTGAAGGAAGTCTCATAACCAGGAGCTGTGTTGATGGTGATAGAAAAGTGAGGGCCAACCCAGGGGGATGCCCTAAGGAGTCCCACAGCCTTACCCTTTCCTCCAGAATTCTAACTTTTGGGAAGGGAGATGGCGTTTATAAAGGACTGCAGGAGGGACCTGAATCCTGTGGGGTGGGTAGAGTGGGGTCAGGAGGAGAAATCCTCCTACAGGCATCTAGGCAGGCTTCATAAAGGAGGCCACATCTGAAACAGGGGAGGGGAATTGGGGCAGAGCCAGAGCAGCTCTGGTGAAGAGGGCAAGATGCTAGATGCAGTCTTAACTTTTGAGGTGAGTATATAGAATTTGGACTTTCTTTTCATGGTTTTTAAGCTCTTTTTTCTTTTCTCATGGCAGAAGTATTAAATATGTATTATGGAAAAATTCCAATGATAGGGATGCATTTAGTGGGGAGTGGATACCTTGGAGGTAGCTCCCTGGAGATAAACTCTCAAGCCTGGTTGGGGTCCGCTGCAATGACCCCTTCTTTGAATACTGCTTTGGCTCCTTGAATACTGCTAGGGATGACCAGACTTTGGTGGCTCACCTAGACATCTCACTTAGGGCTAGGGAGAGCATGTTTGGCTGGCTTGCCCTGGGGTTGTCCTGGGAATCTGAGCTCTGCCTCAAGGGAGCCCTTTGAGCTTTGGAGGAGCAGAGAGGATTCTTGCTGCATTTTTCTTAGAAATAGCAAGAGGCCTTTGCCAGAGGCCTGGATGCCAGAAGGCTATGGTCTGAATCCAAAGCCTAGTTCACATGGGTGCTGGAGGCTTGGCAAGCCTGTAGACCTCCAACCCAGGCTGCTGAGCAGCCCCAGAGAGAGGGCAGAAGCCTCCTGGGCTCCAGACTCTGACCACTGGTTCTGACCCACTAAAGAATGGGATCTGGGCAGTGGCTGCTGGCCTAGGATCCAGGGGATCAGCCTGTAGGGGAGGGGTTGGGGCTCTTAGTTAAATGACTTGTGGCATTCTCATTAGGACCCCAGCAACCACTGGCGATCTGGTGCATCTCTCTGCAGGGCAGGGACAGACCCAAAGCAACAGGCCCCTCCAGGGATCAGGAAGCCTTTGTGGCTGGGAGACCTCAGCTCCAGATCCCCCTCCCCCACTCTTCCTTCCTTCATCATCCTACCCTGCTTACCTCCCCCCACTCCTATCACCACCCTTCCTTGGCTTCCTACCCGGACATGCTCTTTCCTCTGAGGTCTCTGCACCCAGCCAAGGGCTTTATTTCTTCCTACTTGTGGCTCAGTGCAATGCCCTCACTTCCCTCCATGGCAGAGTATGTACACTGCCTTGTGTTTCTGCTGGCCAGCTAATATGGTTGCATTCTATGGGCCATTCATTACAATTGGCATAGCAGTGGTTAGTATTTGGGGATCCTTTGGGTTCCTGCCCTGAGGCTGAGTGGGTAACACTTCAGGGGCCTCTACCTGGGGCTTCTTGGACTGTCATTTTGGTGTATACCTTCTCATCTCAACATTGGGCCTGTATGGAGTACTTGTTGCTTCCTCTTGACTGGGGCAGCTCAGCCCTGCCTGGGTTCCTGAGCATGTATCTGTCTGCTCTCTGTCTCAATTTCCCCATCAGAATGTTGTGGGGTGGCTAAGACTGTCTGTAACATCTTTGGAATCTCTAGGTGATGTGAAGGGGCTATAGGGTCCACAGGAGTCCAAGAAGCATAGCAGAGTTGAAGGCTGGACCCAGAGAAGGGGGAGGGTCTTGACACCTACCAGCCTGTCAGTCCCATCCTGGCCTGTCTTGTCTGTGTGGGTGATTTATCAGAGTAAATGAGCCATGGAGAGTTTGTTGTCTTTTGCAGTCATGGGAGGAGGAGGAGGTGGTGGAGGAAGGAGTGAGGGGTTTCCGGCCAGGTCTGGAATGTGGGAGGAGGGGTGGGCCTCTGAAACTGAAGGCATTCACTGAGTTGCCATTTCACTCTCCCCACCTGAGAAATGGATCAGTGTAACCCCCCTCAGGACTAACTCTTCTTACTCACTTCACACTTCTGGGGGCACATTCCTATATGATCTGTTTGCCTGGCCCCAGTCACATCCTCCCACTCCCTGCTCAGGGCCAAGTCTCTTGACCACACTGTGTCCTTCCAAAGCTGAGTTGGAGCTCTAACCTCTGCTTGGCTGCTAAATGCCCAAATATGTTCTCACAGGCAGCTGTGCATGCTGGTAAGGTCCGTGTAGGACCTCTTGGCCCCTTTAGACCTGGAACAGTCAGGCACCATGGAGGTAGGCAGGGGTCAGTCAGTGGAGACACCAAGGCTGGAGAGCTTTCATCTGCTGGGACAGAAGGTGAAAAGTCCCTGTATGTCCTTGGAGAGAACAAGGTGGAGGTGTGGACCCTCTGGTTCCTGGCTGGCATGTGTGCCAGGGAGGGACCCTACTGCTCCTTCTCTTCTGGCTTTTCCTGGTGAGAATAAGCTGTGCCCTCAGTCTGTCCTCTCCTGGGCGGAGCAGGTGGGCACTGGGGCGGAACAGGCATGGGAACAGCATGCCTAGGCCTATAGGTCTCAGCCCCCAGCCCCTAAAATGGGAGGGACATGTACAGTGGAGCTGTAGTCCAGCCCAGTGGCTCTTATCCTGCCTGTGGTTGGGGTTTTTACAGCAGCCCTTAAGAAGGGGCCCCTCATTCCAGAGGATTTTCTATCTTGAGTGTCCCATTAGGGGCTCTTCTGACCTCACCAATTCCCTGCACTCCTGGGATGGATGTGTCAGGGATACAGGAACTGCAACCATCTCTACCTTCACAGGCCAGTGGCATCTGCCTCGGGGAGTGGTGGAGCTGACATTTCCCAGGAAGTAGCAGCTCTAGGTGATGAAACATGGTAACTGGGTCCTCAGTTCAGACATTTAAATTAAATTCAATCAGAGACAGTTATTTAATAAAAACACCAGGAGTCATTTACATGTTACTTACATTGAATGGATTAGAAGGCCATAATTAGTTGCTAATTGGGTGAGAGTGGCTGCAACCTGGCTTACCTATCTGGGGAGAGGGGGCAGCTGGTATGGATGGCTTCTAGGGAAGGCTCTGGGTCTCCATTCTGGAAAGCCTGGCTAGAGATGGGATGGGGGAGGGGCAGATACTGAGGAACTTAGGGTCAGAGGAACCTGGAGACTATTGGATGGGTGGATAGCTAGGGTTTTGTTTCTAGGGGTTCTCATTCAGAACATCTCAGGTAGGGGAGAAGAACTTAGAGAGCTAGCCCCAGCAGTGATAGCCTGTCCTGCCAGCCCTTTGTGGGTCCTGGACTGGAACATGGGAGCACAAGGTAGGTGTCACTCTGGTATACCCCTGCAGGTGCTGGGCCCTGAGTCTTGGCATTGGTGCATGAAGTGGGTGTGCTGAGTTGGGGGAAGGTGCATGCAAAGGCATCTGGGCTGCCCTGCCCCCAGCTTGGCCTGGCTGGGGCTCCCAGGGTTGCAGGGCTGTGGCCAGGGGCTGAGGCCTTCCGGCTGGCCGCTCATTAAAAGAGGATTAGGCTAGAAGCCAGGGAGCCAGCCCAGCCCCTGGGCCTTCCTCTGGGGCCCCTCACAGCCTTGGGAGGGGTGATAAAGAGACTGGGGGCCACCCCTTCCCAGAGCCTGCAGAGATATCCAATAGGGACTGCCTGGGCCCTGTCACTGCTCTTGCAGCCACTGCTACTATATCCTTGTCTACCTTAGTTCCTCTCCTAGGAAAGTAAGGACGTCTGACTTTCTGGTGAATGAAGCACTGACAAAATCCCAAACTAGTGGTGTGGTGCCTGTAGCTCAGCGGTTAGGGCGCCGGCAGCTCAGTGGTTAGGTTGCCAGCCACATACGCTGGGGCTGGTGGGTTCAAGCCCAGCCTGGGGTGAGAGTATACAACAACTATAACAAAAAAATAGCCAGGTATTGTGGCGGGCACCTATAGTCCCAGCTACTTGGGAGGCTGAGGCAAGATAATTACTTGAGCCCAAGAGTTTGAGGTTGCTGTGAGCTGTGACGCCACAGCACTCTACCGAGGGTGACACAATGAGACTCTGTCTCAAAAAAAAAACAAACCCAAAAAAACAAACTAGCACCTCTCTTTGTCCCCAATCCCATCTCCCTTTTGCTAAGGGATTAGGGCTGCCGTAGCCCACACAAGGTCAGAGGTCCTAGCCAGGCTGCAAGGATCTGTCTATCACCCCCTAGTACCCAGCACAGTTGGGGGAGGTGATGCTGTCAGTCAGGGCCCACTGCTTTGTGGGGCTGTAACCAAGGGGACAGAGTGCCCACCTCTGCTCTAAGACCCCTTTTTCTGTAGCAGCCTCTGGTTCACTGGAGTGGACCTGGTGTCCTGGAGACGGACAGCAAAGGGTGGGGCTGTTTACTTGGGTTCTGCAGGTGAAGGCTGTGAACACACCTCCTCAGTGCCTATCCACACCTACTGTCTCCTTTAAAGTGAGGCATCATCAGCTGGTTCCTAGAGATGAGCAAATGGAGACTCCCCCCACTACCCCTATGCCCTGAGAATGTTCCTGCCTCTGGATCCTTGCCACACCTTTCTGGGCCAGGACCCTGAGTGTGTAATGTCCATGGGAGAGTCCCAGAGGCTGGAAATGGCTGCGGAAATGAGGTGTCTGATGCCAGAAAAGGCTCTTCCTTCCCAGTGACGGGAAAATCCTTTCCGGATATTGCCCCACCCAACCTGTGCCCAGCCTGGATGAGAGTATGGGGGTGGGGAGCCCTTCCCCAGAGACATTACCCAAGCATACCCCCTCCCTCCCCACCAGTGTGAAAGGTCATTCAGGCTTGAGTCTTGATGCCAACAGAACCTTTGATTATGCTCCAGCCACCCTTGCAATATTGCCATTGCAATGGGGAAGGGGCGATGCCCCTGCTTATCAGAACTAGGCCTGGGACAAGTGGGGCAGAGGTAGGGACTGGCCTGAGGACATGACCAGGGTCTACATCAGGCCCCTACCCACTGATCCCACCTTGAGCCCCCAGTTCCTTATGGCCCAAGTCCCTGCTCCTTAGGGGAACTGGGGCCCAGTAGGATCTTGCCACTGCTGAATTAGGTATTAGAGGAGGGTACCCAGTGCTACAAGACCCAGGCTTCTTGTTAGAACGAAGGACCCCAGACTCTTTGTCTGTGGTGGGGCATGGAATGGGGAAACAGGATACCAGTTTTTGTTTGTTTGAGGCAGAGTATTACTGTGTCACCGTCAGTAGAGTGGCATGATGTCACAGCTCACAGCAATCTCAAACTCTTGGGCTTAAGTGATTCTCCTGCCTCAGCCTCCCAAAAGCTGGGACTACAGGTGCCTGCCAAAATCCCCGGCTATTTTTTGTTACAGTTGTTGTTGTTTAGTTGGCCCCGGGCTAGTTTAGAAACCGCTAGCTTTGGTATATGTGGCTGGTGCCATAACCACTATGCTACCGGTGCTGAGCCAGTTTTGCTTCTCCTTGTGACCTAGAGTGAGCATGACTGTTCCCTGAGCCTCAGCCTTCCTGTCTGAAACTAGGGATACAGGGCTCCATGGAACCCCTTGTTTCAATTTTTCCCTACAATTCTATCCTAGTGAGTTTAGCAGTCTGGCTGTGAGTTGATGAGGCCAGAGTCCCTGTACCTCATTTGCTCTGCGACCCCAGGAAACTCCTACCACTCTTTGCCTTGGTTTCCTGTCTTATAGGTGGCTTTGGATGAATTGTTCAGGATTTAGTTCTGCTTCTATGGGTTGGGGGTGGTGTAGGCACACACTGGAGTTGGGGAAATCACTTCCTACCTCATAGTGCCCTCAGCTCACCTCAGGACTCAGAAATAGGGTAGCTAGGATGGCAGTGGGGGTGGGGGTGATGTCCTCCAAGAGATAGTGACATCTGGAACCCTGATTCCTTGAGGAAAGAACTTGGGACCCCATCCCACTCTCTTCTTCCCTCAGGCATGAAGGATGGGTAAGAGAAGACCAGAGGAGTAGCTGACCATCACTCTCTCCTTAAGATCAGAGCAGGATTCCCAACCCAGGATCACTTTGACTGTCAGTACTAGGAGGGCCTAAGAGATGATCTAAATGGAAAATGAGGCTCAGAGAGCCAGAGTGTCCCAAGTGGGGTTGTGAAGCTCACACTAGAAATCCAAGCCATAGCCAGGGATCTCTGACCCATGGTCCCACCTCTTCCCCATCCCATGTGGCCTTCTGGGGGCTCCCTTTCCCTATCAGTTTCCACTGGAGCACCATGTGCTGTGACACCAGAGCCTTTGACACCATATTCCATGGCCACTGGGAGGGGTCCCAAGGATTCTGAGTCATGTGCCCTGTCTATGGAGAGCGAATTACCTTCTGGCCCTAGCCCTCCTAGCAGGCAGTCTCCACCACCAGGACTGACTCCCCTGGACCTCCTTCTTCAGCCATGGACCTAGGTGGGAATCTCCCCCATGCACTCTGACATGTCACTTCCCTTCCCTGTGCTTTGAATGTTGCAAGCACAAGGCTTTGCACAGAATGGGTACTTGGTGATTGGGGAGAGAATCCCTCCACCCTCACTTCCCAGGACAGACCGAGGAGGAGGGGCACAAAGGGTTCAGAGGCAGGATTTCAGCTCAAGCCTAGTCCTCCCTCCATCTAGGACTCAGTTTCCTCATCTGCTGAGTGTTTTCTACTTTGTCTTTCTCACAAATGGAGTTGGCCCCCAGGAACTGGTGGAGAGCTCGGTCTTGGACCTTAGACCCTGGATTCCTGGCACAGCAGAGGAGGAGGGTACAGATTATAGAGACCCAAGACTGGACAGGGGTGGAGGGTAGAGAGTATGGCTGATCAGGTCCCTGGGGGCTAGATGTCTGAAGCTCCCCTCCCTCCAAGTGCCTATGTCTGAAGGAACCCAATTAAGCCTTTGCCCCCTCCACTTCCAATACCTCCCAAGTGCCCCCTAACCCAGTGGAATGTGTAAGGGCACAACCGAGGCCATGCCCCCAGCCAGGGTATAAATAACCCCTGGCGGGCTATCCCAGCTTGGGGGCGCTCTACTGGCAGCCCTACTTCCTCTCTGGCTAATTCCCAGCCCCGAGGGTGGGA
Organism: Loris lydekkerianus; assembly: GCA_963574355.1. Taxonomy (NCBI): domain Eukaryota; kingdom Metazoa; phylum Chordata; class Mammalia; order Primates; family Lorisidae; genus Loris; species Loris lydekkerianus. The sequence goes on from CAUYPK010047868.1 coordinate 31,114, forward strand.
GTGTTTACTTTCCTGTTGTCACTATGACTGGTGGCCAGGCAGGGGACTCTGAGTGGCCCAACAACAGGTGCAGGACAGGTGCCCAGGCTGCCCTGCCCAGAACTTCAGAGGCGCCGCTGGACAGGCAGGGTGAGCCCATAGCCAGGCTCTTTGATCCCTTGGCGTCCCTGCGTCCCAGTGGTTGGACAAGGTCATCACCTGTATTCCCTTGTCACTGCATAGTCAGGCCTGGGTAAGGCAAGGCCTTTCCTTGCTCCCCAGCCCCTCAGAGTAAAGTCCTAGTCTTAGACAAGGGCTGTGTTGATTATTGGAACCCCTGGACCCAGCCTGCCTCTACTCTGCATGCCATCTCAGTCCATCCTGCAGCTCCTGTCTGATGCTGCTCCTAGGCAAAGCCCCTCCAGCCTACCCCAGGGTCCCCAGCAAAACAGCAGGGGTCAGGGTCAGCCAGGCCAGTAAGGGATTGCTACCCTGAGTAGAGGGTGACCTTGACTGATGGGATGGGGCCACCTGCTGGTCCTACCTTCAGGCTATATTCAGGGCCTCAGATTCTAGCTATTCTTCCCTCCAGATGCCTTGGGGCCAGGATTACCAGCTGTGGGGAGGGGAGTTGGGACATGTGTGATCCCCTTGTTGAGTGCCTCATCTGTAGCAGGACACATGTGCTTGCCTTTGCTGTTGTGTATGTGCATGTTCTCTTCTGCATGCTGCCACCTGAAGCCCCTGTGTATGTGAATATTCATCATACTCATTACAGTGTTCCTTCTCCTACTGAGCTAAAGATAGCTGGGGGTGGGTGGAGAAGGGACTTGCCAAGGGGACCCCTCAGCTCTCCCCTTCCAGATCCAGTTTCAGAGCTTCATAGAAGCCTGTGTCTGTCGTTGGCCTGTCAGTGTCTGACCTCCATCCTGTCCTTAATCTAGAAGAGGGAGGACTTTTCCCAGCATCCTGGGGATGAGAGGGCCAAGGTTGCTGGACTCATACAGAAGAGAAAATAGAAGACTCAACTGGACCCTGCCATCAGCTCTGGGACACTGTAGCACCAGGGAGAAGAACCTCTTTAGCACAAATGACTGCTCCTGGTAGATTCAAAGTGGCCTGAGAGTTCCACCATTAGCAGCCTTGTGGGGCCCTGGGGAAGCTGGGGTCTGTAGGGCAGTGTGATTACCAGGCTTTCTGGTATCCTGGCTAACCCACTTCAGACAGCATGGGGACCTTGCTGTGTACCAGCTGTGCCCTCTGCCTGATTGGTAGCCAGAGTGAGGACAGGGCATCTAGGCTCCATGCCAGCATCTAAGGGCTATCTCAGATAGACCTGGCCCTACTTCCACCTGCTTATTAATCCCTTTAGGCCTCTGTGGGAAGCCATCTCCACCCTGAGTGTGGGAGCATTAAAATCCACCTGAGCAAAGACTCTGATGCTGCTACATACCTTGGACCCCCACCCACTACTTTTTTTTTGAGACAGAGCCTCAAGCTGTCGCCCTGGGTAGAGTGCTGTGGCATCACAGCTCACAGCAATCTCAAACTCTTGGGCTTAAGCGATTCTCTTGCCTCAACCTCCCAAGTAGCTGGGACTACAGGCGCCCACCACAATGCCCAGCTTTTGTTGTTGTTGTTGTTATTGTTGCAGTTGTCATTGTTGTTTAGCTGGCCCAGGCAGGGTTCAAACCTGCTGCCCTCTGTGTATGTGACTGGCGCTGTAACCATTGTGCTATGAGTGCCAAGCCTTTTTTTTTTTTGAGACAGAGTCTCACTCTGTCATCCTGGGTACAGTAATGTGGCAGCATAGCTCATAGAAACCTCAAACTTTTGGGCTCAAGCAATCCTCTTTCCTCAGCCTCCCAAGTACTAGACTATAGGCACCCACCACAATGCCCAATTAGTTTTTCTATTTTTAGTAGAGACTTGCTCAGGCTGGTCTCCAACTCCTGAGCTCAAGCAATCTGCCCCCTCAGCCTCCAGAATGCTGAGATTACAGGAGTGAGTCGTGCCTAACCTTCCCACTGTCTTTTCATTGGGACCCTGAGCTGGCGAGGTCTGTCTATGAATCAGGGGTTTAGCTTTGGGTGTGGCCCCTTCTCTGGCCTGCCTTCCTGTCCTACTTTCTTCTCCTAACCTGTCAGGGAGAGGTTAGGAGAGGGAGCTACGTAGGCCTTAGGAGAGAAACCTGAAGTTTAAGACTGTGCTCTAACCAGTGCCATGCCCTTTACCCACAGAACTTAAGGCCACAGGCACTGCCCACTTCTTCAACTTTCTGCTCAACACAACCGACTACCGAATCCTGCTCAAGGATGAGGATCATGACCGCATGTATGTGGGCACCAAGGACTATGTACTGTCCCTGGATCTGCATGACATCAACCGCGAGCCCCTCATTGTAAGGGCCAGCCCAGATGTGGGGCATGGGTGGGTGAGAGGTCATGGAGCCTCAGGGCTCAGGTCCTGTCCAGCAGGCTTTACCGACTAACCCCATCTCTGGCAGATTCACTGGGCAGCCTCCCCACAGCGCATTGAGGAATGTGTACTCTCAGGCAAGGATGGCAACGTGAGTGTAGTGGGGTCCACAGGTGGGAAGGGGGCAGGTGACCCCAGAGAGGGAAAAAGACCTGGCAGGTATCTGGGCATCTACATAACTATCCTTCTGGTCCCAGGGTGAGTGCGGGAACTTCGTCAGGCTCATCCAGCCCTGGAACCGAACACATCTGTATGTGTGTGGGACAGGTGCCTACAACCCTGTGTGCACCTATGTGAACCGTGGCCGTCGAGCCCAGGTAAGCCCCGCCCACCCTGGACCTGTGCTGCCCCCACTGGTGGCTGCATCCCAGGGTCCTGATTGGAGGATGGGCTTGAGCCCCAGCCCTGCTACTTCCAAGCCCTGTGACTTTGGGTGAGTGACTTCTTTCATCTCACTTAGCCTCAGTTTCTTCATTTAAAAATGGGCCCAACAGCTGCCTTTCTCACAGGTCGATATGAGGAGGAGGCAGTGAGCTAATGCTCTCAAAGCTCTTAGCACTGTGCCTGGCATATAGTAAGCACTCACTCCATACATGGCAACAGATCTCTTGGCCATGCCTATAGACCATGTTCCTACAGCCAAACCAGAGGACCTGGCAGGGGCCTCAGCATTGTGAGGCTGGATGCCTAGGTCAGCTTCTGCCTTATGGCCTAGGGGCGAGCTGCCTTCCTCCCCCAGGGGGTTGAGAGGAGCTGCCCCTTCCCCAGCTCTGCTCCCCTATCCCCCCGCTTCTGCCCTCTTCCATTTCCATGTAGGCATGTGTGTGAGCTGGTGTGATCTTGTAGGGCATGTGTGAGAGTGACTGGACCTAAGGGCCTCATGTATGTACAGGTGTGTGCCAAGTCTGTGTGTGTGTGTGTGCACGTACACAGCATAGACGTTCTCTGGGCGCCCAGGTACTCATGTGTGTTCCTGGCGTGTGTGGTGTGAGAGGCTGGCAGCCCAAGCCCGCTCCCCCAGCCCCTGTCACCCCCAGCTCTAACTTCTGTTCCTCATCTTCTCAGGCCACATCATGGACCACCCAGATGCAGGTGGTGAGAGGCCGCGGCAGCAGAGCCACAGATGGTGCCCTTCACCTGACGCCCACAGCCCCACGCCAGGTGGGCCTCATCCCTCCAGGCCTTTGCCAGGCAGCATTTCCTATGAACTAAATGCACCCTGGGCCTATACCCCAAGCTGGCTCCCAGGCCCTCCCTCTACCTCTCACCCACCTTATTCCCACCCCTACCTTATTCCCACCCCTCCCCTGAAGTGCCTCAGGCTCAGAAGGCATTCCTAGCTGGATTCATGTCAGCCTCATTGTGACCCCTGCAGGCAAGAAATCATGAAACTACCAGGTAGGGAAGATAGGAGCCCTGGAGACAGCTGTGCCTCAGCCCTTGGAACACTTGAGTGTAGACACACAAGAGTGCACACCAACATGCCCTTGGGCATCCCTTACTCAGACCCAGAGTGGGACTGCGGCACTTGCATGCAGGCTAACACATCACTTCCAGGTGTCTGTACCCCATGTCTCCCAAGGGACATCCAGTGGACACAATGTCCTACACACTCACATGCTCGGGGCTCTCCTCTCCTGGGGTGGTATCTATCCACTAGTTATAATCCAGGTCTGGACTGGGAGAGCCGGGGCTGGGCAGGGGCGGGCAGGGGGGCAGGGGCTGCCGGTGAATGAGATTTTGTGTGTGTGTGTGTGTGTGTGTGTGTGTGTGTGTATCTGTGTGTCCATATGTCTATGGCAGGGAGTACTCAAAAGCAGGAACATTTAGATCTTATGTGTGTGTCCAAAGTGTGAGTAGGGAGTTGCGTGTGCTGACAGTGATGTGTGTTGAGCTGTGCCTGCATCCCATGTGTGCAGGAAGCCACGTGTGCAGAGTGTAACTGAAGTGGGTCTGTATGCACCTTTCCATCACCATCCTGCCACCTGCTGCCACCTCCTACTGCTCTGTTCCTCTTTCCTCTCCTCTATCCCTCCTTTTTCCCTGCCTTTTCCTTGTGGCCTGTGAGCTTATCCTGAGCCCAGTGCCTTCACCAGCCTTTGCCCTGCATCTTCCAGGCTGGGCTGGGAGGCGTGTTGTCTAGGCTAGAAGCCTTAACTCCTGGCTCCCTGGGGAGACAGGTGGAAGCTGGGGGCTCTGCTAAGGGACAGAATAAAAAACATGGCCCATTGGTCCATCCTGAGGACACAAAAGCCTAGAGTCACAGTAATCTTAGAGCTCTCTGGGCTGGTCAGACCTGATGGCAAAGGGCAGGACCCCAGGCCCTTAACTAGTGCCCCCTGCCCTGGCCAGGTCTGCAGCCTCTCCTTGGTCTATGACAGGGAGCCATAGCTCAAAAAGTTGTGCCTCTGTGGCCCATGGGGGCCTTGGCCAGAGTCTTCACGAGCCAGCTGGCATGGAGGGGGTTCAGGCCTTAAAAGTCTGCTCTATGCCCATCTCATGGCCCCAGGGTGGGGCCCTCCCAGACTTGGTTCCCATATGTTACCTGAGACGTGGAACTAGGAAGCACCTCCCTGGGAACCTACAGTATGGCCCTGCCCTGGGAAACCTGACTGGATGGAGTTTAAGCCTGAGGAGCTCTGGGGAGTACAGGGGGTGGACTCAGGGTATCCCCAAAGGCTCACTTTCTCCCCGGAAACCTGATGACCCTTACCCTTCCTGGCTAAGGAACTGGCCTGGATGATGCTGACCCCCTCTGCCCTGCAGGATTACATCTTCTACCTGGAGCCTGAGAGACTCGAGTCAGGGAAGGGCAAGTGTCCATACGACCCCAAGCTGGACACAGCCTCAGCCCTCATCAGTGAGTGCCCCCACCTCACCCTGGTTCTACAGTCTGAACATATGACCTCTGCCACTGGAGGGGGTGTGTGGCACTGACACATATACATGTACCACAGCAGAGATCATGAGCAGGCTATCCCTGAATTTCCCAATGGGACTCCACCTGGTAGAAGGGTGTGCAGGCCAGACCCCAGTGTGAACTGAGAGACAGAAACTAAGTCTTCTAAGCCTCCATCCAGGCCTTTTGGATTGGAGGCTGAGGGTGCCAGATCCTACCTTGGAATTCATGGTGGTCTAGGCACAGCCTGGAACCCTTCCCTGAGCCATACGCTGTCTAGAAGAGTAGACAAGCCAAGTGTGTACTGGGGGTGGCATGAAGGCGGCCCTCATAGTATGTTTTGAATATGTCTGGAAACCTGGGAGAGGTCCATATGGAGAACTCTGGCCCTGGGCTCAGTATAGGGGAGCATATTTCTGCTCCAGGCAGATGTCTAGGAGAGTTGGGGCTTTTTATAAGGAAGGATCCTGTCTGGGATCTCAAGAGCAGCTGCTGCCCCTAACCCTAGGGTGGGTGAGCCTGACATTTTTCCTAGCCCATTCACTCTGCCTGCTTTTTGGCTACTCCACCCCATCTGCCTTGAAGAGCTGTTGAGTACTACGTCACCACCAGCTGTTGGGTACTATGTCACCTCCGAGCCTGGGAAAGGCTCCTGGGCATTATCCTCCCCCTTTTGATCCCAGCCTGGTGGCAGAACCCAGAACAGACAGTGAGGGAAGACATGGAGTAGTGTGCTGGAGCCAGGTAAATTGTTACATTTTTAGGAATTTTGTGCGCCATTTGTGAAACACAGCTATTATTAAAATTTTAATTATATATGGCTCAGCGCCTGTAGCTCAGTGGCTAGGGCACTGGAACTGGCAGGTTCGAACCCAGCCCATGCCTGCCAAACAACAATGACAACTGCAACCAAAAAACAGGGTGTTGTAGCGGGCACCTTTAGTCCCAGCTACTCAGGAGGTTGAGGCAGGAGAATTACTTGAGCCCAAGAGTTTGAGGTTGCTGTGAGTTGTGACGCTACGGCACTCTACTGAGGGTGACGTAATGAGACTCTCTCAAAAAAATAATAAATAAATAAAAATTTAATTATATACATTTATAATTAAATATTAAAACAGAGGTAACAATAACAACAAAAAGGCAGCTGATACTCAAAACTCATTTTAGGCATACTTCAGGGATATTGTAAGTTCAGTTCCAGATCACCACAATAAAGCAAATATCACAATAAAGCGAGTCACATGAATTTTTTGTTTCCCACTACATATAAAAGTTAACTTTATGCTGCATTGTGCAATAGCCTTGTCTAAAAAAATGCACATACCTTAAGAATTACCTTATTGCTAAATGCTCGTGAACTTGTGTAATCTTCGTCAAGCTGTAATCTTTTGCTGGTGTAGGGTCTTGTCTCGGTGTTGATGGATACTGACTGATCGGCATAGTGGTTGCTGAAGGCTGGGGTAGCTATGGTGATTTCTTAAAATAAGAAACAATGAAGATTGCTGCATTGATTGACTCTTCCTTTCATGAAAGATTTCTCTATAGTATGTGATACTGTTTGATAGCATTTGACTCATAGTAGAACTTCTTTCAAAATTAAAGTCAATCCCCTCCAATTATGTTGCTGCTTTATTAGCTAAGTTTATGTAACATTCTAAATCCTTTGTTTTCATTTCAACAAGGTTCATAAAATCTTCACCAAGGGGTAAATTCCACTTAAAAAAAACCCATTTTTTTTCTTTGCTCATCTGTAAGAAGTAACTCTTCATCCTTTCAAGTTTTATCATGAGATTGCACCAATTCTGTCACATCTTCAGGCTCTATCCCCAGTACTCTTGCTATTTACACCACGTCTGGTACTTCTTCTACAGAAATCTTGAACCCTTCGAAGTTATTAAGGTTGGAATCCACTTCTTCCAAACTCCTGTTAATAGCATTTGACTCATAGTAGAAATATTATTAATATTTTGTTAATATTTTGTCCTCTCATGAATCATAAATATTCTCAATGGCATCTAGAGTGGTGAATCCTTTCCAGAAAGTTTTCCTTTACTTTGCCCACATCCATCAGAAGAATCACTAAGTATGGCAGCTACAGCCTTAGGAAATGTATTTCTTAGGTAATAAGACTTGAAAGTTGAAATTACTCTATGATCCATGGGCTATAGAATGGATGTTCTGTTAACAGGTATAAAAATAACATTCATCTCCTTGTACATCTCCATTAGAGCTCTTGGGTGACCAGGTGCATTGTCAATGAGCAGTAACATTTTGAAAGGAATCTTTTATTTGAACAGTAGGTCTCAACAGTGAAGTTAAAATATTGAGTAAACCATGCTGTAAACAGATGTGGTATCATCCAGGCTTTGTTTTTCCATTTATATAGCTCAGGCAGAATAGATTTGGCATAATTCTCAAGGGCCCTGGGATTTTCAGAACTGTAAATGAGCATTGGCTTGTTTTTTTTAAGAGACAGAGTCTCACTTTGTTGCCCTCAGTAGAGTGCTGTAGCGTCACAGCTCACAGCAACCTCCAGCTCTTGGGCTTAGGCAATTCTCTTGCCTCAGCCTCCTGAGTAGCTGGACTACTGGCGCCCGCCACAACGCCCAGCTATTTTTTTGTTGCAGTTTGGCCGGGGCTGGGTTTGTACCCGCCACCCTCGGTATATGGGGCCAGTTCCCTACTCACTGAGCCACAGGCACCGGCCCACATTGGCTTAACTTAAAGTCATCAGCTGCATTAGCTCCTAATGAGAGTTAGCCTGTCCTTTGACTCGTGGAAGCCAGGCATTGACTTCTCTCTAGCTCTGAAAGTCACAGATGGCATTTTATTTCAACAGAAGATTATACTGAGAATCTGTTGCTTTGAGTGGCCACCTTTATCAGTGATCTTAGCTAGATCTTCTGGATCAGTAGCTTTTTTTGTGGGAAGTCCATGTTAATTTAGCTATAATCAAATAAAGCTGCATTCAAAAAACTTCAATTAGATATACACTAAGACCTCCATAGTTGACCACCTCTAGTTGACCTAATTTTCATTGATTGGACATGCATCACATGTACATATGAGTGCAGTAGGCCAACTTCCTTCTTATGACCACCTGTGTATGTTGACCAATTTGTTACAGTTCCTTGAGTAGTCAAATTACAGAGGATCTACTGTACTTTAAAAATGTACATTATTTTGTAAAAATCTAACTACCAAGTATTTAATAATTTCAAAAACTAAAAACTATTTCTTAATTTTAAAGTTAACCTTTTAATGACTTTATTGTTCTGGCTTTTTTGTTTTGTTTTTTTGAGACACAATCTCACTACATTGCCCTCGGTAGAGTGCTGGGGCACAGCTCACAGCAACTTCAAACTCTTAGGTTTAAGCAATTCTCTTGCCTCAGCCTCCTGAATAGCTGGGACTACTACAGGTGCCTGCCACAATGCCTGGCTATTTTTTTGTGGTAGCTGTCATTGTTGTTTGGCAGGCCCAGGCTGGGTTTGAACTTGCCAGCCGTGGTGTATGTGGCGGACGCCCTAACTGCTGAGCTACAGGCACTGAGCCTGTGTCTGTTTTTTGTTGGAAAGCATTTGAATATTTGGCTGAAAGATAGTAGCACAGTTTCAGTTGATCTGCATGGGTATCAGTCATTTATGACCTCAAGGACATCTTGATCAGGGTGAGGTAGGAGAATGTAGATTCCTGGCAAGAAGTGGTTGAAAAGCAAGAAAGTATTTTTGGGGTATGTTGCCAAAGGCATGGGTATTCTACTTCATTTTTTTGTATTTCAAATGGATTTTTCTTAGCATCAAACAATGACTTTAAAATGTGATTTCCTGAGATCTATAGTTCTTTAGATGCCTTGATGATAATCAACTAGGTGAAGCTGAAATGCTAATTTGAATGTGACATGATTCTCAAAGTCAGTGAAAAGTTTCATTCTATCTACAATTAATAAGCTTACAACAGCTGTGTATTCTTCAAAGGATTCACATATATCATCCTGCTCATCAACGAAGTTTGCAAACTTGGGAAAATATTAATCCAAAATTGCCTTTTTTTTGAGACAGAGTCTCAGTATGTTACCCTCAGTAGAGTGCTATGGCATCACAGCTCACAGCATCCTCAAATTCTTGGGCTGAAGCGATTCTCTTGCCTCAGACTCTCAAGTACCTGGGACTACAGGGTGCCTGCCACAACACCAGCTATTTCTTTTTTGTTTCAGTTATTGTTGTTTGGCAGGGCTGGGCCACGTTTGAACCCGCCAGCTCTGGTGTATGTGGCTGGTGCCCTAGCAGCTGAGCTACAAGTGCTAAGCCTTTTTTTTTTTTTTTTTTTGGAGACACAGTCTCAGTTTATCCCCCTGGGTAGAGTGCTATGACATTTTAGCTCACAGCAACCTCAAACTCTTAAGGGTTTCTCTTGTCTCAGTCTTCCAAGTAGGTAGGACTACAGGTGCCTGCCACAACACCTGGCTATTTTTTTTAGAGATGGGGTCTCGCTCTAGCTCAGGCTGGTCTTGAACTCGTGAGGTCAGGCAATCTACTCATCTTGGCCTCCCAGAGTGCTTGGATTACAAGTGTTAGCCACTGTGCCCAGCATCCAAAATTGTCTTTTGAAGATGTATTTTGAAAAAATACAGCTTTTCTCAAAATGCTCGGATTTTTTTCACATATCATGTATAGGCTTAGTCTTACCTTGTAAAGAAATAGTTAAGTTGACTTGACGTGATACCACATAGGAATGCTCCACTCCTATAGAAATTGTCTATCAATAATTCACATTGCTGATTCTGCCCTTCATAATATTTAACTATCTGTTTTCACAGAGATAAAATTTTGGCTAACACCTGCAATTTTCAATGTGCTTTAGCAAATCCATACTGAATACCTTATCTTTCAACTTTGGCATGTTATAAACTGAGATGCTGATTCCATGTTGGATTTATACCAATATTGTTAACAATACTTATAACTTGTTGCAAAGTATCACTTAAAATACTAGCTTTCACTCAGAGATTTTACTTTTCATTCTGATACGATGAAAAATGAGACCATCTAGATCTGTTAATACTTTTTTTTGAGACAGAGCCTCAAGCTGTCGCCCTGATTAGAGTGCTGTTGCATCACAGCTCACAGCAACCTCCAAATCCTGGGCTCAAGGGCTCAAGCGATTCTCCTGCCTCTGCCTCCCAAGTAGCTGGGACTACAGGCACTTGCCACAATGCCTGGCTATTTTTTGGTTGCAGCTATCGTTGTTTGGCCAGCCCAGGCTGGATTCGAACCTGCCAGCTTAGGTGTATGTGGTTGGCGCCTTAGCCGCTTGAGCCACAGGCACTGAGCTTGTTAATACTTTTTTTATCTGAGCACTAAACCCTTCATATTTTCCTGCCATGGAAGGTGCACCATCTGTACATATACTCACTAAATTTATCAAATTTAGTCTAACTTAATGACATTTATCTTGAAAGTTGTTGAAGATATCTATTCCCCATGTTCTTTTCAAAATACCCAAAGTAAGTCTTTGTAGCAAAGAAAATCTATTATGACCCAAATGAAGTATAAAACCTGTGCTAAGTCAGTAGTATCAGTTGATTCATCAAAGTGATTGAATAATATGTATTTTCCTTTTGAAGTATTGCATGAGGTTGTTTTGTTAAGTTGAAAGCTAATTCATGCTGCCAATCAGTGGTTCTCCTTGAAATAGGCAGTTGTTTTCCTTTTTTTTGAGATAGTCTCACTATGGCGCCCCTGGTAGAGTGCCATGATGTCATAGCTCACAGCAACCTCAAACTCTTGGGCTTCAATGATTCTCTTGCCTCAGCTTCCTAAGTAGCTGGGACTATAGGCATCCACCACACCTCCTGGCTATTTTTTTGTTGCACTTGTCATTGTTTAACAGGCCCATGCCAGGTTCAAACCCACCAGCTCTGGTGTATATGGCTGGCGCCCTAACCACTGAGCTACGGGCACCGAGTCTGCTTTTGTTTTTCCTCTTAATTTCTGCAATACCTTTCACATCTCTCCCTCTAATTTAAAATATTTGTGATCCTTAAAGAGTGTTATAATGTTGATGAGCATTGAATTTTTTTAATGCTAATATTGCAATATCACAAAGCAAGCAAATCATTTTATCTTTATTTATATTTTTATTTTGGCACATAGGCTCACTATGTTGCCCTCAGTAGAATGTGATGACGTCATAGCTCACAGCAACCTCAAAGTCTCAGGCTTAAGCAATTCTCTTGCCTCACCCACCCAAGTAGCTGGGACTACAGGTGCCTGCCACAAAGCCCAGCTATTTTTTGTTGTTGTAGTTGTCATTGTTGTTTGGCAGGCCCAGGCTGGATTCGAACCTGCCAGCCCCAGTGCATGTGGCTAGTGCCCTAGCCACTGAGCTACAAGCGCCGAGCCAGCATCTTTAGCAGAAACAAGATAATGTTACAATTCCTAATCCTCATTAAAAAAATCTGTTTTCAGCTTGGCACCTGTACACCAGTGGTTACAGTGCCAGCTACATACACCAAGGGTGGCGGGTTTGAACCTGGCCTGGGTCAGCTAAACAACTGCAACAAAAAAATAGCTGGGTGTTGTGGCAGGCGTCTGAAGTCCCAGCTATTTGGGAGGCTGAGGCAAGAGAATCGCTTCAGCCCGAGAATTTGAGGCTGCTGTGAGCTGTGATGCCATAGCACTCTACCAAGGGCAGCAGAGTGAGATTCTGTCTCAAAAAAAAAAAAAAAATCTGTTTTTGGCTAAGCAGGGAGGCTCACATCTGTAGTCTTGAGTTCAGGAGGTCAAGACCAGCCTGAGCAAGAGCGAGACCTCATGTAGAAAAATTAGGCAGAGTGACAGGCCTATAGTTCTAGCTACTAGCAGGCTGAGGCAGGCGGACTGCTTGAACCCAGGAGTTTGATGTTGTAGTAAGTTACAAAGATGCTATTGCATTTCAGCCTGGGCAATAGTGAGACCCTGTCTCAAAAAAAAAAAAAACATAAAAATTTTAAAGTCTGTTTTCAGGCCAGGTGCAGTGGCCCTCTCCTATAATCCCAGCACTTGGGAGGCCCAGGCGGGTGGATTGCCTAACCTCACAGGTTCAAGACCAGCCTGAGCCAGAGTGAGACCCTGTCTCTAAAAAATAATAGCTGGCTGTGATGGCGGGCGCCTGTAGTCCCAGCTACTTGGGAGGCTGAGGCAAGAGAATCGCTTCAGCCCAGGAATCTGAGGTTGCTGTGAGCTATGAGGCCATGACACTCTACTGTAAAAGGCAACAAAGTGAGACTCTGTCTCCAAAAAAAAAAAAAAAAAAAAAGTCTGTTTTCTTTCTTCATTGTTCTCTTGGTCTTCTTTGACATCATGGGCTTTTAAGCAGGCAGAATTAAAAAATACTATGGAGAGGGTGGCGCCTGTGGCTCAGTGAGTAAGGCGCCAGCCCCATATACCGAGGGTGGCAGGTTCAAACCCAACCCCGGCTGAACTGCAACAAAAAAATAGCCGGGCGTTGTGGTGGGCGCCTGTAGTCCCAGCTGCTCGGGAGGCTGAGGCAGGAGAATCGCAGAAGCCCAAGAGCTGGAGGTTGCTGTGAGTCCTGTGATGTCATGGCACTCCACCGAGGGCGGTAAAGTAAGATTCTGTCTCTACGGAAAAAAAAAAAACAACCATGGAGCTGTGCAATTATTCACTAATTCCACTTCAGATAAAAACACAGGGCACCATTATCAAAAGCTGATAACAGACTGGTGTAGTTGACCCCTGTAAATACTTGACAACCAGCCTCATGTGATAGTGATATTAGTCAGGAGGGGCAAGTTAGAACTAATTCACGAATGTAGCGACTGTCAATTTAGGCTTTATGGCTTCCTAATGTTCTAGTTGTGGTCAATCTGGGAGGATTATTTCATTGAAATTTATGGCTCAGTGCCTGTAGCACAGTGGTTACGGCGCCAGCCACATACACCGAGGCTGGTGGGTTCAAACCTGGTCTGGCCTGCTAAAAACTACTGGTACTCTACTAAGGGCAACATAATGAGACTCTGTCTCAAAAATAATAAAAAAGAAACATTATTGTTTGGTATTTTATTTATTTTATTACTATTATTTTCTTTTTGTAGAGACGAATCTCACCTTTATCGCCTTCCGTGGAGTGCTGTGGCGTCACACTATTCACAGCAACCTCCAACTCCTGTGCCTAGGCGATTCTCTTGCCTCAGCCTCTCGAGTAGTTGGGACTACAGGTGCCTGCCACAATGCCTGGCTATTTTTTTTTTTTTTATTGTTAAATCATAGCTGTGTACATTAGTGTAATCGCCTGTACCATTCTGCCTGGCTATTTTTTTGTTGCAGTTTGGCCAGGGCCGGGTTTGAATCTGCCTCCCTCAGTATATGGGGCCGGCGCCCAACTCACTGAGCCATAGGTGCTGCCCTATTACTATTATTTTTTGAGAGTGCCTTGGGTAGAGTACCAGGGTGTCATCATAGCTCACAGCAACCTCAAACTCTCGGGCTCAAGTGTTCCTCCTGCCTTAGACTCCCAAGTAGCTGGGACTATAGGTGCTCGCCACAAGACCTGGCTAAATTCTTTGTTATTTTAAATATGTTCATTTCAAAAATAAAATATAAAAGATGAACAAAAACATATTAATAAAAATAAAAGGATTTAACTGGGCACAGTGGCTCACTCCTGTAATCCCAGCACTGTGGGAGGCTGAGGAGGGAGAATGCTTGAGCTCAAGAGTTCGAGACTTGCCTGAGTGAGAGTGAGACCCCCGACTCCTAAAAAAATGAAAAACCCAGCCAGATACCCCAGCGAGTGCCTGTAATCCCAGCAGCTTCCTGAGGCTGAGGCAGCAGGATGCCCACAGCCCAAGTCTGAGGTTGCAGTGAGCTATGACTCCATTGCACTCTGCTCAGGGCATAGAGTAGGACTCTATCTCAATAACAACAAAAAAGGATTTATTCTATAAAATTCAGATTTAGTCAAAAGGCTGCACTTAAGGACCTAGACGGCCAGATGGACCCCACTCCTGTTTTAGATAATTTGCTGCACCTTCTCCATCAGTACTTGCTGTTTCACCTTGCACTTTCATGTTATGGATAGCTTTTTTTCTTACACCTCATGAACAAACCTCTATTAGCTGCCACTTTTCTTCTGTAGCTTCTTCACCTTTCCTGGCTTTTATAGAATTGAAGAGAGTTAGAGCCTTGCTCTGGGTTAGGCTTTGGCTTTAGGCGATGTGGCTGGTTTCATCTTCTATCTGGACCACTCAGACTTTCTACATGCCAGCAATAAAGCTGTTTTGCTCTCATCATTTGTAGGTTTGCTGGAGTAGCACTTTTAATTTTGTTCAAGAACTTTGCATTCACAATTTAGCTAACTGGTGCAAGAGGCCTACCTTTTGGCCTTTCTCAGCTTTCAATGTACCTTTCTCTCTAAGCTTAATTATTTCTAGCTTTTGATTTAAAGTGAGAGATCTGTAAGTCTTCCTTTCACTGAACACTTAGAGACCATTGTAGGGTTATTAGTTGGCCTAATTTTAATACTGATGTTCCTCATCGAATAGGGAGATCCAAGGAGAAGGAGATGAGGGAATGGTGGTCATCAGAGCAGTCAGAACACATTAAGTTTGCTAGCTTATATGGGTGCAGTGTGTGGCACCCCAAAACAATTGCAATTGTAACATCAACGATCACTGATCACAGATCATCATAACAGATATAATAATAATGAAAAAGTTTGAATTATCAAAATGTGACACAGACATGATGTGAGCACATGCTATTGGAAAAATGGTGCTCATTAGCTCAAGTCCTGGTTGCCACACACTTTCATTTTGTAAACACAGTATCTGTGAAGCACAATAAAGTGAGGTGAAATAGAAAGAGGTATGCCTGTACTTTCTAATTATTCCTAATTCTTTTACTACATTTTTTCCTAATTATTATTATTATTATTTGAGACAGAGTCTCATTTTGTTGCCCTTGGTAGAGTGCTGTGACATCACAGCTCACAGCAAACTCAAACTCTTGGGCTTAAGCGATTCTCTTGCCTCAGCCTCCTAAGTAGCTGGGACTAACAGGCACCTGCCACAATGCCTGGCTATTTTTTGGTTGCAGTTATTGTTCAGCAGGCCTGGGCTGATCTCAAACCTGGTGTATGTGGCTGGCGCCCTACTCACTGAGCTATAGGCACTGAGCCATTTTTTCCTAATTATTTTAGTACATTTTGTTGTTATCTGTGCTCTTGAGGTTATTTACATCTACTGTATCTGTGGGGTAGAAATACCATGGTGTTGGTAGCTCTTCCCAACTCTGCTTTCAGTGACCTCAGGTTTGTGGCCTGAAATCAGCTATAATGGGAGTATTTACACCACAGAAATTATCTATTGCTACTAATCCCAACCCTCCCAGAACCACTCATTAAACATTTACCAGCACCCTCCTGGAGAGCTGTAGGGAGTCTGAGGGGGAGGCAGGATCCTGCACAAGATGTCATTTGTGCTGTACTCTGGCCCTAACAAAGGGCAGGCAGCCTCCCTGACTGACCCATTGGCCCACCCACAGATGAGGAGCTCTATGCTGGTGTGTACATTGATTTTATGGGCACTGATGCAGCCATCTTCCGCACACTTGGAAAGCAGACAGCCATGCGCACGGATCAGTACAACTCCCGGTGGCTCAATGGTGAGTGCAGTGATGTGTCTGAGTGTCTGGGATGTGGATGTGGCAAGAAGATCACAAGGAAGCACATCTGGGGGAATTTTCAGCCTGTGACTATCTGGGGCAGCAGTAGTTTCTCTTCTAGAGAAGAGTTGGAGGTGTCCAACTCTGGTGAGGGATTCTACTAGGGAAAAGGGATGCCATCAGAGTAGAAGTTCACCCAGCTCACCCTGGCTCACCTGCAGACCCTTCGTTCATCCACGCCGAGCTCATTCCTGATAGTGCAGAGCGCAATGATGACAAGCTCTACTTTTTCTTCCGTGAGCGGTCAGCAGAAGCACCGCAGAGCCCG
The DNA here is from genome assembly GCA_963574355.1 of Loris lydekkerianus. Lineage (NCBI taxonomy): Eukaryota > Metazoa > Chordata > Mammalia > Primates > Lorisidae > Loris > Loris lydekkerianus. Next base: position 47,465 of record CAUYPK010047868.1, read on the forward strand.
GCCGTATTTGCCCGCATCGGGCGCATCTGCCTGGTATGCTGCCTCCGCTCTGACAAGTCCTGGCTTTGTCAGCCCTGGCCCACCTGGGTCTTAGGGGCGAGTGAGTTGATTTGACCTCTCACCCATACTTCCCCAGAATGATGATGGCGGTCACTGCTGCCTGGTCAATAAGTGGAGTACATTTCTGAAGGCACGGCTAGTCTGTTCCGTTCCAGGCGAGGATGGCATTGAGACCTACTTTGACGAGCTCCGTGAGTGGCCAGCATGCAGGCGCAGTGATATGGCTACAGTGGGAGGGACAGGAGTTGGATGGGTGGTCAGAGTGCCTTTGGTGGGTTTCTTCCCTGGGCAGGACTGGGGCTCCTGCCTTAGGCACCCTTCCAGTACCTTCTCCCTCTGTCCCCAGAGGATGTGTTTGTCCAGCAGACCCAGGATGTGAGGAACCCTGTCATTTATGCTGTCTTTACTTCCTCAGGGTGAGGCTGAGGTGGGGCTAGCAGTGGCAGGGTGGGGCTGGACTGGGGGATCCCAGCCTGGTGGCCAGCTGTGGGGTAGGGGGAAGCTGGGGAAGGGCCCTGGGTCAAGGGCCTACCCCGCCCACAGCAGCAGCCTCCCCTGCACACAGCTCCGTGTTCAGAGGCTCTGCTGTGTGTGTCTACTCCATGGCTGACATTCGCATGGTCTTCAACGGGCCCTTTGCTCACAAGGAAGGCCCCAACTACCAGTGGATGCCCTTCTCAGGGAAGATGCCCTACCCACGGCCTGGCACAGTAAGGACCTCACTCACCCTAACTTTCCTTTTCCACTCCTTAGAGGCCTCCTTTGGGTCAGGCCCTTTGCTGACATGGGCTTCACTATCCTGGAGCTCACAGCCGTTGGGGGTGGTGGGCCATAACACACATGAACCCATCATTTACATATAGCATCAGGCTGTAGAGAGACACAGCCGGGATCCTGAGACAAAGATGGAAGGCTGGGTGTGGTAGGCTGCTCTGTGTAGGACCCTCTGAGAGGCTGTTTGGGAGCTGAGGGTTGGAGGGTCTTATAGGCAAAGTGGGAAGCAGGCTGGAGGTCAACTTAGCTAGTGAACAAGGAAGCAGGTGGGGGTGGGCAGGCCTCAAAGTCTCTGCTGTGGTGAGAGAAGTTTCACTTTCTCTTGGTATGATATGGGCCACTACAGGAGTCTAAGCAGGAGAGCCATGTATAGTTCCAACTCCGTATGGTCAGGACTGGGATGGGGGAGCTAGTTTTAGGCAGAGTCAGGGAAGGCTTTCTCCCAGGGGTTACCTGAAATTAGAAGGTTGGCTGGAGTTAAGCTGGGAGGATAGGGAGCAGGCTGAGCCCCAGGTGGAGAGAGCAGCCTCAGGGAGGGGAGACAGCATGTCTGATGTGTTAGGAGGGAGACCATGAGGCCAGAGAGGAAGGAGATACAGAGTGGAGAGAGGACATGGATGGGAGTGGTCAGCTCTGAAAATGCTGCCACAAGGTCAGAGAGGTAGCTATGGGATTTAGTTATGTGGAACCTTGGGACCGAGGCCAGAGCAGGACCTATATATGAGTCAGGGGTAGGGCAGAAGCGTGAGGGGGAAGGAAAAGTGGTAGAGATCAACAGTGCAGGGGCTTCTTCTGAAGCTGAAGGTACCGTGTGGCCTGCTCAGGCAGCTCAGGACTGACACTTATCACCTGCCTGCAGTGTCCTGGTGGAACCTTCACGCCTTCCATGAAGTCCACAAAGGACTATCCCGATGAAGTGATCAACTTCATGCGCAGCCACCCACTCATGTACCAGGCCGTGTACCCTCTGCAGCGGCGGCCCCTGGTGGTCCGCACAGGTGCTCCCTACCGTCTCACCACTGTGGCTGTGGACCAGGTGGATGCAGCCGATGGGCGCTATGAGGTGCTTTTCCTGGGCACAGGTACCCACTGCTGCTCCCAGCCCCTCCAACAATGGGCCCACTGGGTTGGGGATAACAGATCCAGGCGACTGAGACCTGACCTGCTAGAATTCAGGGTCAACTCTGCCATTTTTATCCTTTGGAGTCTTCTCCCTATTGCTAGGATATCTGAGCCTAGGGATGGGAAAACCCCATTACTTCCCCATCCCCACGGGTCCAGGAGAGCAGGGATGATGGGAATCTAGGGACCCTTGTCTGGCAGGAAAGGGGTGGAGACAAATGTTAGACACCTCCAGGATACATGGATCCAAATACTGACTCATGTGGTTATGTGTACACACACCCAAGTATGCCCACCACAGTTCCAGCAACACAGGAATGCCCCAGTGTCCTGTCCTCAGCAAGGCCCAAAATGAGAGTCTGGGTTGAGGCCAGGTCCTGGCCATAATCCCTTCTGTTCTCTTCCCCTCATCCTGGGGAAACCCTATAACCTCAGCACAGAACTCCTGCTCCACTTCCCTAGGAGGGTTTGGGCCCTGGTTGGGGAAGGGGCTGAGGCTGGTGCCCCTTCCCCAGCATCCCCAGCCCCACTGAGGCCCTGCCCGGCCCGTTCCAGACCGCGGGACAGTACAGAAGGTCATTGTGCTTCCCAAAGATGACCAGGAGATGGAGGAGCTCATGCTGGAGGAGGTGGAGGTCTTTAAGGTAGGTATGACACCATGCAGTCCTGCCCTTCCCACCTTACATCAGTCTCAGCCCCTGACCTTAGGTTAGATCTCTAGGTCAGATCAGGGGGATAGTCCTTGGGGGTTATAAGCTGATTTTTACCTTCTTCTAGGACCCAGCACCTGTCAAGACTATGACCATCTCTTCCAAGAGGGTGAGTGAGTCTTGGGCAGGGTGGAGTGATGTGGGGTAGGGCCTACATTCCCTAAAGGTCATACCCGTGGCACAGGGCTGGGGAAACTGAGGCATGGAATTAAAAGAGCCTGGCCCGTGTGGCTACTATGGGAAGGGAACTGACAAGCTCTTTCCTCTCCCCCCAGCAACAACTGTATGTGGCCTCAGCCGTGGGTGTCACACATCTGAGCCTGCACCGCTGCCAGGTGTACGGGGCTGCCTGTGCTGACTGCTGCCTCGCCCGGGACCCCTACTGTGCCTGGGATGGCCAGGCCTGCTCCCGCTACACAGCATCCTCTAAGAGGTGTGGACCCCATGCCCTTGAGATTTTAGCTACCAGACCTAGGGCCCTGTCCTGGAGGATGTGATATTACCCTGGGGGGGTCTATGGAACAAAAGGCCCTGCCCTACATTCAGGGGGAACAGGGACCTAGGGGGAAGGTTCCTGGGAGTACTCTTTCAGGAGCTCTCCTCATCCAGGCGGAGCCGCCGGCAGGATGTCCGGCATGGAAACCCCATCAGACAGTGCCGTGGATTCAACGCCAATGGTGAGTGTGCTGGGCCTCCCCCACTGCAGAGTCCTGTGCAACCCATGTAGCTGCTCACAGGACCCCCCATGAAAAGGATTCTCTGACGGCTGATTGAGGGCAAAGGGGGTATGGGATTTTGTGTTTTGTTTTGTTTTGTTTTTTTACGGTTTTTGGCCAGGGCTGGGTTTGAACCTGCCACCTCTGGCATATGGGGCCAGCACCCTATTTCTTTGAGCCACAGGTGCCGCCCCGGTGGTATGGGTTTTTAGAGATGGGATATCCCTGATCATCCCTTCAAGGAAGGGATGCCCCTCTGTGCCTGCGAGGCACCAGCTAGCCGTCTGCCCAGAGGTCGTGCTGCTTTCACTCAGCTCCTCTTGGTCTACAGCCAACAAGAATGCTGTGGAGTCTGTGCAGTATGGAGTAGTAGGCAGCGCGGCTTTTCTTGAGTGCCAGCCCCGCTCACCCCAAGCCATTGTTAAGTGGCTGTTCCAGCGAGATCCTGGGGACCGGCGCCGAGAGGTGAGTTTCTAAGCCCTGCAGTTCCACACCATAGATTTGGAAGTCCCTTGTATAGTGGAAATTCCATATGAGTGAAATGTAACAGAGGCACCAATCTGGGGCAGCCCTCATTCTATGAAACCAAACCCCTTCTAAGCTTACTTCCCTACATGTAAATCATTTAGTGAAACTAGTCAAGGGGAAACTGTGGGACAGGCCTTGTTATATGGAAACCATTTATAGGTACCTCTTTACATAAAAACTCCACATGCACAGGCCATTGATGATGTACTTCCCTACATGGAAACATCATGTGGGTGAGCTCCAGTACATGGAAATCCCGTAGGGATCTCATTTTATAGAAATGCCTTACAGGTGTTCCTCTTTATATGGAAATTCTATACAGATGCCCCAGTCTGGTATACTCATTAAATGGAAATTCTTTGTGTGTGCCCCAAAATTTTCTCATTGTACAGAACCCCCTTATGGTCATCCCTCCTAAAATGGAAATATGGATGAATGTCTTAGTCAGGTATCTCTCATTATGTGGGTTTTTCCTGATGTATGGAAAACCCACATAAGTACCTCTACATGGAATGATCACAAAGGTGGTCTGATCTGGGAATTGGCTAGGGCAGTGGAGTGGTCACATGGCCGCTGAGCCCCTACTCCCTGCTCCTGCAGATTCGTGCAGAAGACCGCTTCCTGCGCACAGAACAGGGCCTATTGCTTCGTGCCCTGCATCTTGGTGATCGTGGCCTCTACACCTGCACAGCCACTGAGAACAACTTCAAGCATGTTGTCACACGAGTGCAGCTGCATGTACTGGGTCAGGAAGCTGTCCATGCTGCCCTCTTTCCACCTTTCGCTGTGAGCGCTGCACCACCCCCAGGCACAGGCCCTCCCACGACTCCTTACCAGGAGCTAGCCCAACTGCTGGCCCAGCCAGAAGTGGGCCTCATCCACCAGTACTGCCAGGGTTACTGGCGTCATGTGCCCCCCAGCTCCAGGGAGGCTTCAGGAGCACCCAGGCCTCCTGAGCCCCAGGACCAGAAAAAACCCCGGAACCGCCGGCACCACCCTCCGGACACATGAGGCCAGCTGCCTGAGCCCTGCAACGGGCCAGCCTAGCCCTCATCCCTTTTAATATAAAAGATATATATATATATATAAATATATATATAAAATATCTATATTCTATACATACCCTGCCCCTGCAAAGACAGTATTTATTGGTGGGTTGAATATAGCCTGCCTCAGTGGCAATGGCATCCAACACTTCAACCTATGCTGGTTGGAGATGGCAGAAAACAGCCTACCTAACCAGGCTGAGCCAGTTGGCAAAGCCAGGCCAGACCACACTATCTCCAGATTCAGCTGGAAGTCTGCTTGCTCAACAGCCACTGTCAAGATCTATAGGAGATATGGGGGCGGGGAGCATGTTTCGATGAGACATGGACTGGACACCTTTGCTGATGTATGCTATCAACTGTGCTATGGCATAAACATGGATGCCAGAACTGCTTTGGAGATTGGGGTGGTGCTTGGGTGCACTCAGAAAAGGGAAGAAAGGGCCATCACAGGATGCTGGTCCCTGCCTGGGTTTGGGGCACTCAACCAAGGCCAGCCCCTTCCCAGGTATTTATTCTCTATTTATTGGGATAGGAGAAGAAGAGTCTGCCTGGGTAGGGCAGCACCTTCTTCCTGTCTAGCCAGGGGCTGGGCTGCCCCACTCTACCTCCTTAGCTTTTTCTGTGCCATCTTGACTCAGGCTGGGAGAACAACAGAGGGGCTAGGTGTAGGCAGGGTGGAAGGAACCCCTACCCTGAGGGGAGAGGGAGCCCTAGTGGAGGCCTGGGGCCTGCAGGGGTTCCCAAGAACTGCCTTCTGCCTGCCACTTCAGGCGATGAGTGTAAATAGCTCTGGGAGGCAGTTGGGTAGATGGGGAGCTCCTGGCAGCCCTCTGCTGCCCAGGCCGTAGTCACCCTTGGGTTCCATCTTGCTAATAAACACTGGCTCTGGGACTAGACTTTGGCTTCTCTCCTTGGTGGGGTGGGTGGGAGTTTAGAGCCACACCTGTGGGCAAGGGGAGCCAGGAGGAGGGTGGTGGGGGGAGTGGATTGGCCCCATGTTAAACAAAGGCAACAGATAGAAACCGTGTTTGGGCTCAGCCTGTAGCACAGTGGTTATGACACTAGCCATATACACTGAGCCTGGCGGGTTCGAACCCAGCCCAGGCCAGCTAAACAAGTGACAACTGCAACAAAAAAAATAGCCCCATACACTGGGGCTGGCAGGTTCACACCCGGCCTGGGCCAGCTAAACAACAATGACAACTGCAACAAAAAATAGCTGGGTGTTGTGGTGGATGCCTGTAGTCCCAGCTACTTGGGAAGCTGAGGCAAGAGAATCACTTAAGTCCAAGAGTTTGAGGTTGCAGTGAGCTGTGACCATGGCACTCTACCGAGAGCAACATAGTGAGACTCTGTCTCAAAAAAAAAGAAAGAAAGAAAGGAAACTATGTTTGGTTTGACAAACTTGGGCTCCTGCACTACACCAAACCCCATGACAGTGTAAAGGGTTACAGAGACCTCCAGGGCCCACTCTCAATGTGTAGGGTGAGGGAGGATGGATGATGCCAAAGGCTGAAACCGGCTCAAATGAAACAGTCTTATTCCTGAACAAATGCCCCCTCACCCAACAGGGTGGGTGTCAAAGCTGCCAGCTTGTAGTAGGAGCCAGAATCCACTTCCCACATATCCTATTTGAACTGGCCTTCAGTTCTCAGTGTCCAAGGCCCTGGCACCCCCTCATGGTCTCTTGAGTCTGGCAGAGTTGAATATTAAAAGACAGCCAGGTTTCAGGGAAGGAGTCCAGCCAGGAGGCTCAAGGCCCCTGAAGGGGGCTTGGAGAGCCTAAAATTTAAGTTTTCTGATGGAGGGTTAGGGGTAAGAAGTCTCTAGAGCAGTGGTTCTCAACCTGTGAGTTGCAACCCCTTTGGACTGTATTAAAGGTTCGCGGCGGCATTAGGAAGGTTGAGAACCACTGCTCTAGAGCCTGGAAGCTCAACACTGCAGGCTCAGCCTGAACAATTTCTGCCCAGCACCATGCCCAACACTCAAAACAGTTCACCAGACCCCTAAACTGAGGCAAGCAGGCCCCAGAACACCTACAGGGGACAGCAGGAGCAGGCCTCCTTATTCCTCATGCTCCAGGGAGCACCAGATCTTCACTGGGACCTTGTTACCCAATCTGACAACAGACCTACAAAACATTCTTTGGAAAAGCCTCGCCACATGTACACATAACATGTATGTGCAAGCATAGATACACGTGCAGGCACACACATGCCTATAAATGTGCACACACATATACTCAAGCACAGGCATATTCATGTATGTGCACAGGGCAAGTATACGCCAACAAGCATTGCACATGTACATGCATTTACACATTCATGCACAGACACGCAAACCCACACAAATGCTTAAAATATAAGCATGTGTGCATGAAGAGATGTGCACAAAACCACACTATACATATGTGCGTATACTTACGCTTGCACACAGCCACACGAAGACTCAAGAAGAGTGCATGTACCCATGAAGGCACAAACAGACATGTAAGAGGCCATGCACCCATGAAAGCACAAACACATGTACACACAGGTATATGTGCACAGACATGTCAAATTGTTGTTTATTTGGTGCTAATAAAGGACAGACACAAACCCAGGCACAAGAGCAGCATGCACACCCACTGGAGTCCTTGCAGAGGCCCCGGCAGATCCAGCCCTTGGAATGGGTCAAATGTAATGTCTACCTTGACTCCTTGCAGAGCATAAAATGGTCCAGAGTTATCCAACCCTTTTCAATCACTACCTGAGTCTCCACTTTCTCATCAGTAAAATAATGGGGCTGATGATATGGGCACCCATCCCCCAGGGCCAATGTGAGCTTCCAAGATAAATAATGTGCTGAGCTTAGGCAGGCAGCAGGTGCTCTTTGCATGCTTTTCTCAATGCACCCTCTTGCTGCGAGCTCCAATCCCACTGCCCCCATACCCAGGGCTCTGGGGCCTACCCTCCCATCTCTCAGCACTGATCCTACCAAACATGTCTCCCCTCTGGGGGCAGAGGCAGGGCTGTCTTCTGGGCCTCACCTAGAGAGTGGGGTTGGGGTATAGCTGGGGTGCAGAGTCAGCAGTTGAGGGATTGGGGCCATGCCAGCCTGATTAGAGGCGTTGTGGAGGCTGAGCTGGCTTCACCTGTCCTTGTCTCTGATTGGCTTTTGAATACCTCCAGGCCCCAAATCCTACTAAGCATTTCCACCAGGGCCTGCACACGTCTGTGCAAAGCCAGTCGACTGCAGGTCCTCCTAGGGCCAGAAAGGGTACCTGGAGAGAGGCCTAGCTTTTGGGATCCCCAGAAGACCCACCTGCCCACACTGTCCCTTTAACTGCTGTTGGGACCATGGGGGCTGGGGCCAGTGCTGAGGAGAAGCACTCCAGGGAACTGGAAAAGAAACTGAAAGAGGATGCTGAGAAGGATGCTCGAACCGTGAAACTGCTGCTTCTGGGTAGGTGTATGGGCCAGATGGGGCAACTGCCACCAGGTTAGTAACGTGGGGGCAGGCATGATGCCCTTCAGGAAAATAGGGGTTCCTCGGGAAGAAGCATGACAGGATAGGGTACAGAGCAGAGTGGGAGCCCTGGCCAGGTGAGGCCCGGCCTAACAGGTGATATCCCAGTCCTTTAAGGTTGACATCTCTCAAAGCCCCTTTCCAGAGGGTTCTTCTCAGGCAACCACTCTATCCCAGAGTGTGTGCCAGCCACACTCTAGTAAAAGAATGTGCATACAGCACACTTTTGCCCTGGCTGGGCTCCCTCAAGCCCTAGCCTTTAATTTGATGGGTCTTCTAAGCAGGGCTTAGAAGCCAGGGGCCTCACTGGGAGCCTCACACCAGACTGCTCCCTGGAGGAGGAGAAGGTCGTGGTCCTCCTGGGAGTGGGGAGCCTCTAGAGGCACCCACATCCACAAACAAAAGCCCTTAGGTGCCAGAGCTTTGTTGTTAATAGCTCTACAAAGGAGAGAAAGGGAGTGTAGGGGTTCTGAGACCCAGTGGGTAGCAGATAAAGCCACATCCCTGAGCTTGTGGGTAGAAAGGAGCTGATCCAGGCCTGCCTCAAGGTCACTGCCTGACCTCCCAAGGGGAAAGAACAGCTTTAAGAGGGCTGGGCAGGCTCTCCCAGAGCTCTCCAGGATCCAGCCAACCAGCGTGAGATAGGCAGAGGGACCAAGCCAGGATATCTCAAGGCGGAGATGCTAAGCTGAAAATCCCATTAACTGTGCCCAACGTCCTTGCACGGGCAAGCTCAGAGGGAATGTCAGCTCTGTCCTCTCCTTTACCCAAAAGTTCTAATTCCCTCTGAGCCTTTTGAAGACACTCCCACCCTTTCATGTGAAAAGCATCTGATAATCCCTGTGTGCGTGCAGTACCAGAAAGTCCCACGAGGTGGCGCTCCAGGATTTAAAAAAAAATTACCACAGAGTCTCACTTTGTCACCATTGGTAGAGTGATCTAGCGTCATAGTTCACAGCAACCTCAGTCTAACTTTTAGGCTTAAACGATTCTGTTGCCTCAGCTTCCCTAGTAGCTGGGACTACAGGTGCCTACCACAATGCCGGGCTATTTTTTGTTTGTTTAGCACGCCCAGGCTAGATTCAAACCCACCAGTCCCGGAGTATGTGACTGGCACCCTAACCACTGAGCTACGGGTGCCCAGACTCCAGGATTTTTTCACTTTAGTCTCACAGCCCAATAAAGGCTACCTATACCGGGGTATAGGACTCCCCACATCCCAACAAAGTTGATGTTGTTGGCTCCCCTGATTGGCCCTTGGCTGTCACTTCCTGACATTTACAAACATTTTTGCTCCTGGGGCCTAAGGACTTTACTATTGATTGGCATGGAGAGGCGGAGGGCAAATACAAGTGTGACTGTGGGTCGAGCTGACTGGCACCCAGGCCTCTTCCCCATCCGCCTAGCCAGTTCAGGCTAGGTACATCTTCCCAGCCTCACTGCAGGAAGGGGAGGCAGTCAGCTCAGCCCTGAGGCGTGGCTTCCCTTTCAGGTGCGGGTGAGTCCGGAAAGAGCACCATCGTCAAGCAGATGAAGTGAGTGCCCCTGCAGGTCCCCAGGTCCCTGGGGGTGGGCGAACACACCCACTTGTTCTTCCCAACCCGCCCATGAGGCACTGACCCTGCTCACCCCGGCCACAGGATTATCCACCAGGACGGGTACTCGCTGGAAGAATGCCTCGAGTTCATAGCCATCATCTATGGCAATACATTGCAGTCCATCTTGGCCATCGTGCGCGCCATGACCACACTCAACATCCAGTACGGAGACTCCGCCCGCCAGGTGTGCCAAGAAGCAGGCTGAGTGGGGCCTCTGGGACTCAAGGTGCCCATCTGGGGCCGAGTCCATGATTGCCACCAACCACTCCCACCCTGCCCCCAGGACGACGCCCGGAAGCTGATGCACATGGCTGACACTATTGAGGAGGGCACAATGCCCAAGGAGATGTCAGACATCATCCAGCGGCTGTGGAAGGACTCGGGTATTCAGGCCTGTTTTGATCGCGCCTCAGAGTACCAGCTCAACGATTCCGCTGGCTAGTGAGCACTCAAGCAGGGAAGGGGTGCAGGGGTGGGGAGGAGGACTTGGGGGACGGAGACGGCCATACCCCGGCACACACTCTATGTCTCCCACAGCTACCTCTCTGACCTGGAGCGCCTGGTAACCCCGGGCTACGTACCCACTGAGCAGGACGTGCTGCGCTCCCGTGTCAAGACAACCGGCATCATCGAGACGCAGTTCTCCTTCAAGGACCTCAACTTCCGGTGCGACTCGGCCCTAGCTCTGGGAGTCATCGCCCCAGGCCCCGTCAAGTCCCGGAGGCCCCAATTCTGTGACGGATCCTGTGATAGATCCTGTCCCTGAGCAGGCACCCTGCCCGCAGAAAGGCCCGACCCTTCTTGGTGCCAGTCCCATCTGACAGCTCCCCAACCAGCAAAAGGATGCCCGTAGGCGCGTCGGGGAGAGTAGGGGGGGGCGAATCACAGGTTCAGGCCCACCACCGCCCCACAGGATGTTCGACGTGGGCGGGCAGCGCTCTGAGCGCAAGAAGTGGATCCACTGCTTCGAGGGCGTGACCTGCATTATATTCATCGCTGCTCTGAGCGCCTACGACATGGTGTTGGTGGAGGACGACGAAGTGGTGAGTGCCCAGTAGGCTAGAGAGTTCGATGGGGGAGGCGGAGCTGCTGGGCCCCCTACAGGCAGAGACTGTGCAGTGGGCGGAAGGGAGCGTTCATTCCAGGGCCGTTTGGAGGTCACCAGAAGGCAGCCAGCAGCCCCACCCGAGGGGACAATGCGGGCGGCTGTCTGGGCGACTCTCTGGGTGCCATCTGAGCAGAGGAACCACGCATGCCGGGAGTCCAGAGAACAGGGTCTGGCGGGTCGGACGTCGCCGGCGTGGTGGAGGCCGCTGGTGTCTCCCAGTGCCCGACAGCCGCTGCCTTTCTCAGAATCGCATGCACGAGAGCCTGCACCTGTTCAACAGCATCTGCAACCACCGCTACTTTGCCACCACGTCCATCGTGCTCTTTCTCAACAAGAAAGATGTTTTCTCCGAGAAGATAAAAAAGGCTCACCTCAGCATCTGCTTCCCAGACTACGACGGTGAGAACCCTCAGCACATCCGCAAGGAGGCGTCCTAGCCCCGCGATCTGAGCCCAGGGGAAGTGCTGGGGCCACGAGTGAGCTCTCCCCTCTACTGCAGGGCCCAACACTTACGAGGACGCCGGCAACTACATCAAGGTGCAGTTCCTCGAGCTCAACATGCGACGTGACGTGAAGGAGATCTATTCCCACATGACCTGCGCCACCGACACGCAGAACGTCAAATTTGTCTTTGACGCTGTCACTGACATCATTATCAAGGAGAATCTCAAAGATTGCGGCCTCTTCTGAGGTGGGGGTCCTCGCTGGCCCAGACACGCCCCTTCCCTCCCCCTTGGTCTCAGTATCCCCAAGCCCGGCCCCAACACTCCCCTGCCGAAGGAACCCCACTCCTGCAGACCCTGCCCTAGATCTGCACACCCCACCTCAGCTCTCCTACCCTGCACCACCTCCTGGTAACCCCATTTCTCTCTGCTTCCAAGCCCCACACTGCCCCTCAGACTCCATCCCACTGCCACAAGCCCCTCCTCCAGCTCACAAGTCCCGCCATTTTATTTTATTATTTTATTAGAGACAGAGTCTCATTCTGTCGCCCTGGATAGAGTGCCGTAATGTAATAGCTTACAGAAACCTCAAATTCTTGGGCTCTAGCAATCCTCTTGCCCTACCCTCCCCAGTAGCTGGGACTACAGGCACCCTCCACAATGCCCAGCTAGTTTTTCTATTTTTAGTAGAAGGGGGAAGCCTCACTCTTGCTCAGGCTGGTCTTGAACCTGTGAGCTCAGGCAATCCACCTGCCTCAGCCTCCCAGGGTGCTAGGATTACAGGCATGAGCCACCTTGCTAGCTCCACTTAATTTATTTTAGCCACAGGCCCCATCATTTCCCACCCCACTCCCAGTGTCTCAGCTTCTAGGGCTATCTTATGCAATTCCTAAACCCATTTATTTTTAGTCTCAGGGATGGTGACTCGGTTTCCTTTTCTCTTCACATGTGCCTGAAATCATGCATGTCCCTTGCCCTGAACCCTGTAGCCTAACTGCCTTGTAGTCCCAGCTCCCAGGGCCCTATCAGTCCACCCCCCACCCCCCGCCTGCCACCTCACTAGCCACAAAACCAAAGCCCTGAGCCCTGCTAGTCTTGAGATGCACATACAATACTCCTCCATGCCCCCAACCCAGCCCTGCCCTTCACAACCTGGCTGCACTGGCCTCAGGACTCACAGCAGCCAGCCCCAGCTAGGAACAGGCAGGACTTGGGACAGCTGAAGCTCACAGTGACTCAGCAGTGCCCAAATGACCAATCTCCTGAAGCTGTCTTGGCCCTGAGGCCCACGGCTCACCTGGTGAGTCCAGGCTCAGCAAACAGCCCTCCCTTCCAGAGTTCTGTGCAGGGCAGAGGGCACACACACCCCCTCCCCACTTGAGCAGGCCTGGTGCTTACCAGCAGCCCAGTCCAGCCCTGCCACCTCCATGTGGCAAGTCTGATACCTGTCTATACAGTGGCCATTAACTATTCCTCCCAGCAGCTTCAGGGGTCTAAAGTCCAAGCTAACTCTGGCCTGTGCAGTTCCCACATAGATTAATTAGTGGTGGGGAACAGTCTGGGTACCCCCTGGGGACCGGGGAGAGATAAAAGCAGGACCCTTCTCCAAATACCAAGCTCAGAGTAACCCCCAGACCCTTCCTCAGCAGGATCTGTCCCCTGTCCTTGGACACCATATCTCCCCCACCCACACACAGTACTCTGGGCTGGCCGGCCAAGGGGATGGTTTGTTGAGGGAGGGTACTATTGACACCAGCTATGGCCAATAGTCAAATTGTTCTGAGGGGTGGCTAGGGACAGAGTCCAGCTCCTATTGATCAGCCCCAGGCAAAAGATTCAGGATAGGACAGAGGCCCAGGCTGTCCCCAAAGCAAACCCAGGTGACTCTCTTGTTCCTGCCAACAGATTCTCTTACCCTCTGCATTCAGGGCCCTTTCCCTGAAGGAGAAACTGAGGACCATGCCCGAACCATCAGTGATAAAAGCTCATTTCCCTCTATTCCCTACTCCCTCCTTCCTCATCAAGCACTGAGTCTTTGCTTATGTATGTGGGACAGGGCTTGTGCTGCAGTCAGGGACAAGGAACTTCTGTCCACAAGGCCAGGGCACAATTCTCACTCCCCTCAGCTAGATGTGCAAACTCAGCAATAAACATTTGCATCAGGTCCCAGCTGTCCTTTCTTAATGGTGGGGGATGGTGATTTCTTTCTTTCTTTGTTTCTTTATTTCTTTTTCTTTCTTTTTTTTTTTTGAAGACAGAGTCTCACTTTGTCACCCTTGGAAAAGTGCTGTGGCATCTTAGCTCACAGCAACCTCAAACTCTTGGGCTCAAGCAATTCTCTTGCCGCAGCCTCCCAAGTAGCTGGGACTACAGGTGCCTGCCACAATGCCTGGCTATTTTTAGAGACAAGGTCTTGCTCTGGCTCAGGCTGGTCTTGAACATGTGAGCTCAGGCAATCCACCTGCCTCGACCTGCCAGAGTGCTAGGATTACAGGCATGAGCCACGGATGGTAGTTTCTGATTACCACAAATCATGGGCATTCACTAAGTGCCCAGTGCTGGGCTGGGCATGAAGTGGAAAGATGTGGTCCTTTCCAGGGAGAAACACCTGGCCTGATAAAGAGGGGGTACATTCTTGGAGGTAGGGCACCAACTCATGCCTCTTGAAGGGAGTTGAGAAGAAGAGGAGCTATACGAGAGGTTCACTGGAACAGTCTTGGATCAAGAGGACGTTTTTGTTTGTTTTTTGTTTTGTTTTTGAGACAGAGTCTCACTATGCTGCCCTCGGTAGAGTGCTGTGGCATCACAACTCACAGCAACCTCAAACTCTTGGACTTAAGCAATTCTCTTGCCTTAGCTTCCTGAGTAGCTGGGACTACAGGCACCTGCAACAACGCCCAGCTATTTTTTGTTTGGAGTTGTCGTTGTTTAGCAGCCCCAGGCTGGGCTTGAACCCAGTGTACGTGGCTGGCACCCTACTCACTGAGCTACAGACACCAAACCCAAGAGGATGTTTTGAGGTGGAGGCTTATTCTAGAGAGGACAGTAGAGTGTATAAGGCCTGGAAACATGGAACTGTGGCCATAGGAACTCAGTGGAGTAGGAGTAGGATGGGAGAGATGGGGTGGGAAGACTGAACAGATGCCAAATGCCAGGCAGAGTGCCTGGTTTTCTCCTGAAGATGACAGAGAGTCATGGAAGCCCTTGAAGCTAGGACATAACTGTGGGGCTGGAATTAGAGAGGAGCAAGTGAGGCACTTATCTGGGGTGCAAAACTTAAGGCAGTCCCAAAAAATTCAGGAACCAAGATAAATTATATAATGATATGTTTAAAAATCAATGGGGACTGCGCCTATGGCTCAAAGGAGTAGGGCACTGGCCCCATATGCCAGAGGTGGTGGGTTCAAACCCAGCCCCAGCCAAAACTGCAAAAAAAAAAAAAAAAAAAAAAAAATCAAAATTAATTTTAAAATATCAAAATTAATGCAAAAAAATTCACAATGAACAAAATACCACAATCCAACAAAGCCATGCAAAGACATTTAGGCTTGAAACCTACACATGTTTTTAGGTGGGTTTTTTTGTTGTTGTTGTTTTTGCCAATTTTTAAAATTGTGGTAAAATACATGTATCATAAAGTTTACCATCTTAATTGTTTTTAAATGTATAGTTCAGTGGTATCAAATACATTCATAATGTGGCACCATCACCACCATTCATCTCCAGAACTATTTTCATCTTGTAAAACTGACACTATATGCATAAAATAATAACTCTCCCTGTCCCCATTCCCCCAGCCCCTGGCAACCATGGTCATACTTTCTGTCTCTATGAATTTGACTACTCTAAGATCCCCTTATGAGTAGAATCATATCGCATTTCTCTTTTCTTTTCTCTTCTTTCTTCCTTTTTTTTTTTTTTTTTTCTTGAGACAGAGTCTCACTATGTCACCCTTGGTAGAGTGCTGTGGCATCACAGCTCACAGCAACCTCAAACTCCTGGGCTTAAGTGATTCTCTTATCTCAGCCTCCCAGGTAGCTGGGACTACAGGCACCCACCACAATGCCAGGCTATTTTTTTGTTGCAGTTGTCATTGTTGTTTAGTCGGCCGGGTTTGAACCCACCAGCCTCAGTGTATGTGGCTGGTGCCCTACCCACTGAGCGATGGGTGCCCAGTCTTTTTTTTTTTTTTTTTTTGTCTTTTTTTCTTTTTGAGACAGGTCTCCCTCTGTTGCCTAGGGCTAGAGTGCAGTGGCATCATCATAGCTAATAGAAACCTCAAACTCCTGGATCTAAGCACTCCTGCCTCAGCCTCCCCAGTAGGTGGGAGTACAGTTGTAAACCACAACAAACTAATTTTTCTATTTTTTTGTAGCGATGGGGTCTTGTTCTTGCCTAGGCTGGTCTTAAACTCCTGGCTTCAAGTAATCCTCCCCCTCCTTGGTCTCCTAAAGTACTAGGATAACAGGCGTGAGCCACTGCAACTGGCCCAGTATTTGTCTTTTTATGACTAGTTTATTACACTTAGCATAATGTTCTCAATTACATGTACCATGTGTTAGAATTGCCTTCCTTCCCCCCCCCCCCCCCGCCCAGGCTAGCATGCCATAGTCTTAGTCTAGCTCACTGCAACCTCAAACTCCTGGGCTCAAGTGATCCTCCTGCCTAAGATTCCTGAGTAGCTGGGATGCTAGGGGTCCCACATGGTACCCACTAATTTTTCTAATTTTTAGTAGAGACAAGGTCTTATTCTTTCTCAGGCTCGTCTTGGACTTCTGAGCTCAAGGGATCCTCCTGCCTCAGTATCCCAGAGTGCTAGAATTACAGATGTGAGCTACCTTGCCCGGCCAGAATCTACTTCCTTTTTAAGGCTGAATAGTATTCCATTGTCTATATGCCACATTTTGTTGATTCATCTGTTGGGTTACTTCTACCTTTTGGCTATTGCAAGTAATGCTGCTATGATCCTGGGTATACAAATAATTTTTTTGAGACTGGGACTATAAAGCATTTGCCACTATGCCCACTAGTTTTCCTTTTTCTTTCTTTCTTTTCTTTTTCTTTTTTGTTTTTCTTTTTTGAAACAGAGTCTCACCTTGTCACCCTTGGCAGAGTGCCATGGCACCATAGATTATGGCAACCTCAAACTATTGGGCTTAAGTGATTCTCTTGCCTCAGCCTCCCAAGTAGCTGGGACTATAGGTGCCCTCCACAACATGCGGCTATTTTTAGAGATGGGGTCTTGCTCTGGCTCAAGCTGGTCGCTAACCTATGAGCTCAGGCAATCTACCAGCCTTGGCCTCCCAGAGTGGTTAGATTATAGGCGTGAGCCACAGAGCCTGGCCTTTCACTGTTTTTTTCTATTTTTAGTACAGACAGAGGTCTGGCTCTTGCTCATGGTCGTCTTGAACTCCTGAGCTCAAGCAATCCACCCACCTTGGCTTCCCAGAGTGGTAGGATTATAGGTGAGAGCCCCTGTGCCTGGCTCTTAGTCCATTTTTGAATCAAATATCTGTTTTTTTGTTGTTGAGTTTTAGGAGTTCTCTGTATATTCTGGAAAATAATTTCTGATCAGAAATACGATTTATATATATATTTTTTGATACCGAGTGTCACTGTCACCCTCAGTAGAGTGCTGTAGCATCACAGCTCACAGCAACCTCCCACTCTTGGGCTTAAGCAATTCTCTTGCCTCAGCCTCCCAAGTAGCTGGGACTATAGGTGCCCACCACAATACCCGGTTATTTTTTGTTGTAGTTGTTGTTTAGCTGGCCCAGGCCAATTTTGAACCCACCACCTTCGGTGTATGTGGCTAGCGCCATAACCACTGTGCTACAGATTTGCAAATATTTTCTCCTATTCTGTGAGTTGCCCCTTTTAAACAATGTTTTATTGTTTCATGGGGAGGGGTGTTTTGTTTGTTTTTTGTTTTTTAAGAAACAGGGTTACCAGGATATAATGCAGTGGTATATGTGATCACAGCTCACTATAGCCTCAAACTCCTGGGCTCAAACAATCCTCCTGACTCAGCCTCTCAAGTAACTGGGACTACAGACATGCACCATTATGTCTAGATAATTTTTAAAAATTTTTTGGTAGAGGCTTGGCACCTGTAGCCATGCCACATACACCAGAGCTGGAGGGTTAGAACCCAGCCTGCGCCTGCCAAACAACAATGACAACTACAACTAAAGAAAAAAAAAAAAAAGCCAGGAATTGTGGCTGGCACCTGTAGTTCCAGCTACTTGGGAGGCTGAAGCAAGAGAATCACTTAAGCCCAAGAGTTTGAGGTTGCTGTGAGCTGTGATGTTACAGCACTCTACTGAGGGCGACATAGTAAGACTCCATCTCAAAAAAAAAAAATTATTTTGTAGAAATAGAGTATCACTATGTTGCACAAGCTGGTCTTGAACTCCTGGCCTCAAGCAATCCTCCTACCTCACCCTCCAAGAGTGCTGGGATTACAGATGTAAACTACCACACCCATCCTGAACTCACATTATTTTAAGATTAAATAATATTCTTGAAACAGAATTTATTATAATTTTCTTTTCCTTGCCTTAATGTGGACAAAAATAATATTTTCAAAATCTGCTTCTGGAAAAATAATCATTAAAAATATTTATAGGGGGGCAGCGTCTGTGGCTCAAAGGAATAGGGCACCGGCCCCATATACTAGAGGTAGAGGGTTCAAACCTGCCTCCGGCCAAAAACTGCAAAAAAAAAAAAAAAAAAAAAATTTATAGGGGCCAGGCAAAACAGCTCACACCTATAATCCTAGCACTCCTGGAGGCCAAGGCAGGAGGATCACTTGAGCTCAGAAATTTGAGACCAGCCTGAGCAGAGCAAGATCTGCAAGATCCTGTCTCTACTAAAAATAGAAAAATTAGCCAGATGTGGTGGCATGCACCTATAGTCCCAGGTACTTAGGAGGCTGAGGTAGGAGGATTGCTTGAGCCCAGGAGTGTAAATGAAGTTCCTGAGGTAGGCTGAGGCCATGGTACTCTGGCCTGAGAAAAAGAGCAAGACTGTATATAGGAGAGCCAGGGATAGTGGTTCTTCTTACCTGTAATCTCAGTGACTTGAGAAGTGACTTGGGAAGATCACTCAAGCCCAAGAATTTGAGACCAACCTGGACAACATAGCAAGACTCCCATCTCAACAAAGAAAAATTTTTTTAAATTAGCCAGATGTGGGGTAGTGCCTGTGGCTCAAAGAGTAGGGCACTGGCCCCATATGCCGGAGGTGGTGGGTTCAAACCCAGCCCCGGCCAAAAAATAAAACATAAACAAAAACAAAAAAACCCTACAACAATAAATTAGCCAGATGTGGTGGTGCACACCTGAAGTTCTAGCTATTTGAAAGACTGAGGCAGAAGGGTTGCTTGAGCCCAGGAGATTAAGGTTGTAGTGGAGTTCAAAGTTGTAGCAAGCTATGATTGTGCCACTGCATTCCAGCGTAGGTGACAGAGTGAGACCCCCATCTCTAAAAAAGAACAACAAAAAAAACTTGTATATAGGGGCACACATTTTTCTTGAGGGCTAGTATGGGCATGGGTGAGGAAGGGAATGGGCTGAGCTGGGGGACCCAAAAGGCATAGGCCATGTTTTTGTTACCCAACAGAGCCTGGTCTACAAGGAGCTCATTAACCAGGGGTCTGGGTCTGTGCGTTGGACCACACACACAAGATGTCACCAACAAGCCCAGACTGCAGGGGAGTGTTGGATGGACTGAGTTTGCAGGACCTGTGGCCACTTGGGGGAGATGTCCAGGGGACAGACAGATACTCAGGGCTGGGCAGAAAGTCACATGTAAGTGGCATCCCCAATGTCCAGGGAGAGGGAGGCTATGAGTTTGATGAGAGCTAGAGAGGGGAGAGTAAGGTCACCCATGCATGAATATAGGAAGAACACTGGATGGGTTATGGAACCCAGCATGCATGTGGGCAGCCACATGGGTGCTGCTCAGAAGCCTGAAGGGAGGATGGGACTCTGGCCAGTGGTGAAGGGCCCCAGCTGGGTGGTCTTAGGCCTGGCTGAGCTGGGGATACTCATCTCTAAAGACCCTACACTGAGCAGTTTACTGGAGTGAGGTAGGGCAAGGGGTAGTGACAGGGATTTAGTAGGCAGAAACAAGCCAGAGGATAAGAGGCTTTGAGGAGCAGAAAGTGTTAATGAGAGGGAAGAAGCTGTGAGGAGAAGTAGATTGATGGTGCCTTTTACATAGTTGCCTTGTCTTGGAAGGAAGGTACTGAGCTCCCCCAGAAAAGTGTCCAAACAATATTTGGGAGCTGGACCATGCCATTCAGGGAATCCTCCTACATATCATTCTGACCCCAGGATCTGGGATTCAGGACTTATTCCTGGATCCTGTGGGCTGGGGATACTGCCTGGCCTCCAACTGCCCTGTCAATGACCAGCAAGCATAAGAGGCCCCTAAGTCTCCCAGCCCAAAGCCTGCTCAGCCCCACTCACCACAACAGTGTAATTATACCCTAAGGAACAGGATCAATGGGTGCCCGATGCCTGATTCACAGTCCAGGGCAGAGGATCAGAGAGAGCTTGTCCTTAGCACAGTGGCCACACCTTAGTCTTGTAGGTAGGGGGCATTTACTGTGGGCACCTCTAGCCACTACCATCTCTGCCTGACCTACAACCTCAAGGTGTCCCTGAGGGTCTCCATGGCCCTCAGCTCTGGCTCTGGCAGGACTAACCTGGCTCAGCCACTGACCAGAGATTAGACAAGCCTGGTGTACGGTTAATGCCACTGACGTCAGGGCCTGGCTGGGTGGCCACTGGGATTTGAGCCCTCCCCACAGGCAGGAGCACATCCCATGTGATCAGGGCTCATTAAGCCGCTTCAGTGGCCAGAAAAGCTAGGGGCCAGATCTCAGGGGAGAGAGGGTGGTCATGCCAGGGCTGCAGGGGCCCAGGCTCTGGGTTCCCAGGCTGGGGAAAGGCTAGATAGGAAGTTTGCACATGGGGCCCCTCTATATTTTTATATCTTGTGTTGTGACACTAACCCCCTGCTCATGGGCAAAGAGGAGCCTCCCAGGCACTAAACTGACCAGAATATATATAGTCAGGAGCTGTGGATGTGGGTACTTGTCCCTGGAATGTGAAGGTAAGGACCACCCTCTCCTTTAAGGCCTTCAAACCCCTCAGCATGACTCTGGAACAAGTGCCCTGCCCCCACATGCAGCCTCCATGTAACTCTTCTGATCTCACACTCACACTCCCTTTCCCTTTGGCTGAGCTATTTCCTCCATCTAGGATGCCCTTTCTCTTCCCCACCCTGCCATGTACCTTCCTTCCCTTTGGCAGAGCCAAGCCCAGAGGCTGCTTCTCTGTTAGACATTCTTTGATTCATGCCTTCCAGACCACCCATAGATAGCACTTGGAGCCCCTGTGGCTGGGACTGTGTGAATAGGATGGGAAGGAGCAGCCACAGCAGGTATTGGAATAGCTGGCTTTTCCTGGATACTCACACAGGGTTCTCAGGGGTGATCTTCTACTTGGGTACTGAAGGACAAGTAGAAGTTTGCCAAGGTAAGACAGGGTGGGGAACCTTTGGCCCTGCAAACCACAAGGCCAGAGGCACAGAAGCACAAAGGCTGACGTGTTCTGCAAACAGCAGGAATGTGTATGTGGTCAGCAGGGCTGTGGGGAAGGTGAAGAGGCCCACTGGGCATGGGCTGGGGTGATATTAGAGAGGCCAGCAGGGAAAGGGCAAGAGCCTGCAGGCTGTCCAGGGAGTCAGTGGACCAACAGAGGTGGTGCCATGGTGAGATGGGGCTGCCCAGCTGGAAGCTGAGAATTCATGCCTGGAGAGGGAGGTGGAGAGCAAAGGTCTGCTGGGGCCCTGCAGGGAGGCTCTGAACAATCATGGGACCCCAAGTTCTGCCCATGTGTCTGGTAGTCTCTTGGGCCTATATTAATGTTTGCAGAAATGGACGAGTAGAAGCGGGAGCTGGGCTGAAGTTTCTCCCACCCTCCACCCCAGGTGGCTGCCCCCTCAACACTGTGGCTACATGGACAGCATTCCCTCTGGCCTTTGGGAGAAGATACCCAGTAGCACTCAGAGACTCATCCCAGCTGTCCAGCTGTCCAGCCACCACGGGCTGGGCTGGGAGATTTGGCAGGTGGCAGGAAAGGCCTCTGAGCTGTGTTTGTCCTGGCCAGGGCCCAGGCCTAGCAACAATAAACATGCAGCCCTCTGCCCCCAGCCTGGCTACAACTGGCATGGCCTGAGGACCCCACATTATACCAAATTCTGGGCTTCTCACAGCAGCCCAGCCCAGGCAACTCCTTGTCCCTCCAGGCAGAGTGACCTTGAGTCAGTTCTGAACCCCCCTGGAACTGCCAATGGGGCCCACCAGCCCTTTACAAATGCCTTCTGTGAGCATCCAGGGTACCTTCAGGTGAGAGATAAAGGGAAGGCCTGAGACCATGGTTAGCACCTCTCCTGACTAGCTCTGTCTCATGGAAGAGCTATGCCCTTTTGGAAAGTGGATGTCTAATGGGCCCACATGATCAAAGTGAACTCTGATCCAGGGATTACATCAGCCCCAGGTCAGGAGGCAAAGACAGTCTCTTCCAATTTTCCAGCCACCAACAAGTCAGGAGCTTGGGTGGTTTGAGGTTTTCAGGAATTGTCGCTACTCCAGTGCCTTTCTCTTTATCCCTCTCAGCCACCTGAAACTCCCAGTCAGAGATGAGTCCCCTTGGCTCACAGCTTTCTCTTCACCCAATCCTCTCAGATCAGAAGAAAAGTCAGAGCCACTTCCTTGTAACACAGTGGGAAACTGAGGTATGCTAGGGCTTGGCTGTGGTGGTGCTGTGAGTCAGCAGGACAGAATCCTGGAGTCCTGACTCCCAGGCCTGGGCAGAGATGGGGTTAGGCATGTCCTCTGAGGTAAGAGGGGTAGACATGACACAGAAGTCCAGCTTAGATACAGAACAACAGAGGCCATGGGATTAATCAGATCAGAGCCAATGACTGAGAAGCAAGGGGCACAGCTGTTCTGGGACATCCCCTCCAGATCACTCCTAAGGTTATTGTCTCCCTCTGCTCCCTACTGGCTGGCCCTTGGACCTCAACACCCACCACCCACCTCTGAGCACCAAGGTCCTAGGTAGGATAGGAGTAGTGGGATAGAATCCTTCAGCCAAGAATGGGTCATGCTAAAACTTCTGCCAGAGCACCAAGTCCTAGCCCCCACTTTGCATTGGCAAGCTAACAACTGTCTCCTACACTTAGAAATTAGGAAATGGGGCAGTGAGGCCCCAGGCAAGGATCAGAGCAAGCCAAGCTTTGTTCTCCTCCTGTCTTCACTATCCCTGCAGCTGTTTGTTCTAGAACCCTATCCCCCTTCTGGTTGGGAAGGGTGAGGCAGGTAGAAATATTCTATTGCCTGAGTGATGTCTGGAGGTCCCCTATTCAATCACCCTTCCCTGAGGTTAAGCATTGCCCTAATCTTGCTCTCCTTGGCTGAAGATCTCCTTTTGGCTTCAGGAAGGTGAGTGAGGTCAGAGCACTTTAGGGATTACGGCGACAGAGACCTCAGAAAGAATCTACTTTGGACTTTTGACGGAAGTATTCCCTCCACAAGATTCAACTGAGCCCCTCTGAGAGCAGCAGCTCTCCTACCTAGGGGCTCCCTAGCTCTCCAGCTGCCCCCTTGCTCCGGGCCTGCCCTGGGCCCCGCTCCTCTCGGACCAGCCCCTCCTCCCGCGGGCTGCAGGGGATTGGCGGGCCGGGGGCGGGCCGGGGGCGGGGCTGGGCGCCCTTCATCTCCCGCCGCTGCTGTTGCTGTTGCAGCCTTGTGTTCAGCCGGGAGCAGAGCAGACCGCACCGGCCCTAGCGGAGCTACGTGCGTGCGCAACCGTGAGGCCAGGTACCGCTGTGGGCTTCGATCGGCCCAGGGAAACTGGGAGGGCTGAGTCCTACTGTCCACTCTTCGGTCCATGTCCGAGCTCTGGGTGGCTCCCCTTCCCTCCTTGACCCCAGCAGGAGCTCCAGCCTCCTGTGAGCCAAAGCCCCGGCGCGGGTCTCGGGACCGGCCAGTCGGAACTCAGCTCTGAACGTGAGAGGTGTACCAGGAGGGACGCCTCGGGACCTCTTGACGGGACTGGGGCTACAGGACTCCTTGTTGGGGGCTCCGGCGGTACCTGGTTTCCTCAGGCTGTGCCCACGGGGACAGGCTGGAGAGAGTCCTGAAGGAAGACCCAAGAGGGGCCCGGAACAGCTCCTGGAGCGCTGCCCCGACGGGCGCCTGACAGGCAGAGCAGGCAGACTGGCACGCCGGGAATCCGGGTATATTTATCCCAGCTGCCTTGGGCAGGGGCTTGAGGGCAGATGGGGCCGGGCTGCCTAAGCGGCCGCGGGGTACATACTGACCCCAGAATCAGTGCCATTTGCAGTGGAGCCAGCGGGCTCCACAGGGCGCGCTTGGCTCCTTGGCCTGAGGGCCGGCACCTTGTGTGCTCCTCCCCACTTGGCGCCTGGGTGGGGCACAAGTGTGAGTCTGCGGGGCTCACCGGGTAGGGAAGGGACCAAGACTTGGTTTGCATGAGCCCGCCTCCGCCCGACTGGACCCTTCGATTGGGCACTGAGAATGTGTGCGTTTGTTTACAGCCGGGGAGGGGGAGGTTAGGGGCGGGGCCTATGGAAATCCACCCTTTTCCCCCTACAGTGACCTGTGCTCTGAGCCCAGGTATGGGCTCTCAAACGGAGCTCTTAGCCCTGAAGAGGGCTACGTCAAGGCCCTTGATACCTGGAGAACACTGTAAAGGGCACTTCCATTCATGCTCATCCTTCCTTCAGCCTGCCAGCTCTGTCCTTCTTCCTATGACTGTGTCTGCCACTGTGCTGCCCCTGGAAGAGGCCCTTGGACTTTCCACCCCTTCCTCTTCAGTAAACATTCTGGGATGGGGCCATTTCCTTCTGGAAAAGCACAAATACCTTGGGGAATCTTAGTTTGGGGGCTAGAAAGCTAGAGAGATCCAAGGACAGTTCCATACTGAATGGGTAGAGGAGGTTCAGCACAAGCATGGAACTGCAGGAAGGGAGGGATAAGAAAGCCCTGGCACATCTCTGAAAGGGCTGGAATAAGTGAAGTCATGAAGAGGAATCTCTGACTTTTGGGGTTGGAGACAGGGGACTGCACCTCTAGGGAGGGTGGGAGTTTGTGTTTCAGAATTTTATTCTGTCTGGGTCCATGAAGCCCATATCCTCACTGGCCTCTCACTTGTGGGCTTATATTTTGACCCCCATTGCAAACTGTCCCCACCCCAGTCCAGGGATTCAGGTGGACAGACCGTGAGAGTTGGCTGTTTCTTTGTGTCACCACCTTAACAAGCTGGCTTGAAGCCCTGGGAAAATGGAGAAACTGAGTCACAACAGACAGGCTGGGTGATTCATGGTCTCTGGGTGGGTAAGAGAAGGATTGTAAGCTGAAGTGAGAATACTCTGGAAGTCTGGGCTAGGTGTGGCCAAGCACAACAGTTTGAAGGGAAACATGCTGGCAGGAGAGTAGAGGGTGGCTAGCTACCAAGGAGGTACAATTTTGGCATGTGAGTGCATAAAAAGGTGGGCTGGGCTATGCAGCCTATGCCATAGTAAAATTGGGGCCTTGTGGGAGGATATTCTAGTGCAGGCAGTGCCAGGGACCAGACCTCACTTGGAGCAGACAAAATAGGCTGAGGACTTGCTCATGGTCCTAAATGCATTCCACTCACTTAACATTTGCTGAGCACCTACTATGTTACCTGTGTATACTCAGTCTAGTGGTAAAGGATGGGTCTTTGACTCTGCATGGGAGGACAGACACATGAGAACAGGGTGGGGCTCTAGAGGATCAGGCTGGGTGTTTGGGGGCCAAAGGGAAAGACCAGCTGCTAGGGCAGGAGGGGCTTTCCGGCCAGTGGCTTGGGGTGGCTTGGTTTTGAATTTCCGCTCTGCGGGCCACGTCCTGTGCACAGCCTCTCAGCCAGCACGTCTGCACACGTGCATGGCTACTGATAATGGGGGTCACTTCAACTGACCATCATCTCTGCATGTCTTTTCCATTGTTCAAGTAGGCAAATCTTGGGTGATAGATCTCTGAACTTTCCAGCTGGGCCTGGCCTTGTGGCCCTAGTGGGGTCAGCCCCAGCCCCTGAATGTAATTGTATCTGGCTGTTAGGGGTATAACCTGCCCTGTGGGGAACTGGAGATGCAATTGTGGCCTTCTTGTGAGGTCTTCCAGGGTTCTGTCTGGCTGTCTCTTCAGTGCTCATTGGGCCTGCTGCCTCCTTCCTGGGCCTTCAGACTCCCTCTTCCCTTCTTACTGCTTCTGGAGCTCTTTTTTTTTTTTGGGCGGGGGGCTCTGTCTTTAGTCTCTTGCCTCTTGTTATTTCTCTGTTTCTTTCCATCTTGCGGTCTCTGACTGGTTCACCATTTCTCTATCTATTCTTACTTTTCTGATTGTCTCTGACTCTGTCTCCCTGTCAGACACCTATATATATGTGACTTTTGTCTCTCTCTATATACATTGTTTTCTATGTCCCTCTATATCCATCTGCATTTCTTTTCTTTTCTTTCTTTTTCTTTTTTTTTTGAGACAGAGCCTCAAGCTGTTGCCCTGGGGAGAGTGCCGTGGCATCACACTTCACAGCAACCTCCAACTCCTGGGCTTAAGTGATTCTCTTGCCTCAGCCTCCCAAGTAGTTGGGACTACAGGTGCCTGCCACAACACCTGGGTTTGTTTGTTTGTTTGTTTGTTTTGTAGTTATCATTGTTGTTTGGCAGGCCCAGGCTGGATTTGAACCTGCCAGCTCTGGTATATGTGGCTGGTGCCTTAGCCACTTGAGCTACAGGCGCCAAGCCCCATCTGCATTTCTTTATCTCCCTGGGCCTCTCTGTCTGTCTCTGTCTATGGGTCAGTGTGCATGGACATATATATTTAATGTCTGTGTGTTTTCTTTCTCCCTGTCTATCTCTTTCCTTCTTTTGCCTTGCTTTGCTTCATCCTGATTTTGGACATCGCCCCTCCTCCAGGCTGATTTGCCTTTAGAGCCCCCTCTCCCCCCCAGTCAGGGTCTCCAGTGAGTCCTGAACTGCCTGAGGCCTGTGCTCCAGCTTTCTTTCAGGCCAGAAGTCCGGCTGTCCAAATATTTGGCCACCTCCAGGGGATTCCGGGTCAGCAGGAAGGAGAAAGGACTGGCTGGCGCAGGGTCTTCCCTACCTCTGGGGGGGCCACAATCACGTGATGTCCTGTCCTTTGCTTCAGCTGGGCCTTGGGCTGCACGTCCCTCTCAGCAGGCTGGCAATGTGGGGGAGGGGGCTGCTGCTGGCTTTGGCCCACTCTTGAACCAAGAAGTTCTGATTGTGCCTCACTGGGAGCAGCCTGAGCAAGGAGAGTCCAGATCTGGATGGGAGGGAACACCAAGGAGGCTGGAGCTAGGCCCAACTATAAGCATCTGTTAGAAAATGTACTCTGTCACAGGAAAGTCTACCTTCCGGCCCCAGCTGGGTCTCTCAGATCCTCCTAGACACCTCCGGATGCCCAGAACACAGAGGCACAGACCCCAGATCCCAGGGCCAGGGAGTGGAGGTGTGTGTGTGAGGGATTAGTGTGGCCAGTACATCAATGCTCTGGGCCATTTGCCTTTTTCCTGGATGTGCCCCTCCTGCATGTCACCACCTTCAATACCAGCCCAATATTGGTCACACACTGGCTACTTGCATTGTTGTTTTGTGTTGTTGATGATGAGGGAGTTGGCAGACGGGGGACTGGAATCCTCTAGGGTCAAGATATGGATATATGGGTCTGAGGGAGAAGCAAAGGATGTCTTTTCCCTCCCACTTGCCTTATCCCTGAAACCCTGACCTCAGCTCCCACCAATCCCTGTGGTTATGCCTTGAGACATAAAATCCAAACATGTCAATTGCATCTGGTTTCCTTGCTTGCTGGTGGCTTGTCCTAGGAGGGAGTGTCTTCCCTCTGAAACTTGCAGAAGGAAGTGAATAGAGGGTAGCTGTTTAGATGGATAACTGGCTGAGAGGGGTACCCTGGGTCAGTCACGGAGAGGGGAGTAAAGGATGAGCTGAGCTGGAGCTGGAGTAGTCCTCAGCCATAAGCCCGCTGGGATGAGCACAATGGATCCTCAAGCCAGGCCATCTGCATCTCTCCTGAGATCAGGGCTGAGTTGAGTGCTGCCCAGGCACAGCAAGCTTCATGGAATCTGTGCCCCCATCGGTGCATGTGGCCACAAGCCACAAGGGAAGGACAGTATGGATGCCTCCTGTAGCCATCTCACTATTGCACCCCCACTTATGTCTCTGAGCATTGCTGGGAAGGAAAGAAAGGTTCAGAGCCCTAGGGACACCAAGGACCTCCATCCCTGGACAGAGAGATATGCTTCCTATAGAGGCTGACGCAAGCAGCCACCCCAAGGTGGCCTGGATTCCTGAGCCTCAAAATCTTTAATTAGCCAAGCTCAACACCTGCCAAGGTGTGCCTGACATATTCTCACCCTGTGATGTCTGCGTGGGTGGGCATTACCTTCTATACCATCCTTGTGTCTCCTGGTCCCTCCTGGCTCTTATCTCTCAGAAGAGCAAACAGGTCCTAGGGCAGTGGCCTTGGCCATTGATTTACTGCCTGGGCCCATGCTGAACCCATGAAAGATGCCATTCTAATGATCTGCCCAAAGTTGTATAATCTCCCTGACCTAGCACCAGCCTTCTCTCTGGGTATCCATGGCCTGCCCTGGGGGGTAAAGGCCTTAGGGAGGCTACTCACTGTACAGCGTGGCTAAGCCTCAAGGGACCCCCTAGAGAACAGGGCAATGCTGAGGGGTCTTGAGTAGGGACTATTCTGCCCCTGGTCACAGTAAGACAGGATCAAGCCAGGACTTAGATTCAGAGTATCTACTCTGGGCTTTCACCACAGTAAACAGGCTCTGCTGGCAGCTTTTTCTTACATAGGGCTCTCCCCTGAGCTTGCCCTGATTCCACAATACAAAGGAGTCTGGGAGGCAGTAGGTCTGAGGGGTGGGAGCTGTCAAGTCTCAGCAAATGGCCAGAGGCCCACATGCCAGGCCTGAGCTAATCCCCACTGTAGTCCCCAAGGACTCATTCCAGCCCTAGATGGAAGTACAGATCCATTGGCCTGGCTGTTAAGGTTCTGTCAGGCTTATCTGTAGCTATGGAACCTTCACTTCACCCTCACAGCCTGCCTTGCCCCTCACCTCAGGGCCTTTGCCTGTGCTGTGTCCTCTGCCTGAGGCACTCTTTCCTGATGGACAACTCAGGGGCTCCTTCTGGAACTTTAGGACTGGATTTACCACCTCCTCCAGGAAGCCTTACTTGATTCCTTTTTTTTGGAAGGCAGCTATGCTCACCACTGTACCACCAATGTCAGCACTTGATCCTTTTTTTGAATCCCAGTAGTATGTGATTCATATTCAGTTGCAGGAGGAGCTATAGGGTGGTGGTGAGCGTGGTATGGGGAGTGTCTTTTCCAGACTAGAGGTACTTGAGGCAGGGTATTCCATGTCCTTTCTGTGATCTCAGGCCAGGACTCAGCAATGACTGATCATGAGTAATAGCCACCAAGCCCCAAAGATCTAGACCCAAGTCCTTCAGAGGGGTCGGGAAACCTGAAGCCAGGACCTTAGACACCTGGGGCCCATGCCATGGACTGTGGTCTCCCAAGAGGCAGTGCCTGGCTACTAAGGAAGGATATTAAGGCAGAGAAGTGTGCTTTGTCCAGCCTGCCAACTCAGCACACTCTGAGGGCCTGTCTGAGCTTGCCCAGGGCAGGGGGCTGAGTGAGGACAACCCTAGTGGAGTGCCAGGAGCACTCTGGAGTGACTCTGCAGACCAGGCACCAGCACCTCCACACCCAGGTAGGATCCTTGGAGGGGTGCAGAAGGCAGGGCTGAGGGTGGGCTGGAAGGAGAGAAGGTCTCAGAGGCCAGCATCAGAAGGAGGAGAGGAAGGTTTGAGGGGTGCAAGAGTCCCATGTGTGAGGTCTCTAAAGCCCAGGTGCCTGGGATCTGAGCTCTGGCATGGAGCCTCCTGGGGCAATGAGGGGAGTGAGTCCTTGGTCAGTGGTATGTGAATGCTGCCTCTGAAGTACCAGGGCCAGAGACCTGAACCTCATCTCTTCTGTTCACCCCCTCAGCCCTGAGTGCTAAGTTTGAGCCCCTTAGTGTTCTAGATTCAAGAGCAGACCTGAGGGCATCAGAGGCTAGAGTGAAGATAAGGAATTCAAGACAAGATTTAGGGGTCCTAAGAAGAGGGGGTGTCTGGCTGGCCTCTAGCTGTGCCTGGAAATGTGCCCTTTCTGGTCTCCACTCTGGCCTTAGCTTTCCTGCTAGCCAATCTGGCCCTCAGGATGTTCTTATAGAACCTGAGAGCACTATGCCTAGTTACCTCTTGGTATGAGGTAGGCACTTCCCATCCCCAGTGATGGAAGATGGACCAGTGAGTTGTCTGGACAGTGGGAAGGTATGGGGGGCAAGGAGACTGATTTCTTTGAGGCCCAGAGAAGCCAAGCCCTGAGAATAGGGACAGGGTACTACCTGGCAACCCAGGTTCCTCAATGGCTAGACAAGGCCCTGAGCTCCTAGCCTGGGGCTTCAGGAAATAGAGGGTCCATTAAGAGGATCCACTCTTGGATGGTGGGCACCTGAGGGTTGGGGATTCCCTGACAGGTGAAAAGAGACTTGAAGGAGAACATGGCCCTAAGGCCAGAGCTCAGTAGAGGGTAAGGCCCATGTAGTAGAGAACTGGGCCCTGGAGCACCCATTTCCTGGAAGGCCCCCTGAGGGCCCTTTGCCACAGTCAGGCGGGAAGGGCCCAGGTGTCCAGCCACCCAGCACCGCCTCAGGCATCCTGGCTCCAAGGGGGGACAGCCTCTGCGCCTGCCGTTCCCAGCGCCAGCTCTCAGCCCACAGAGGGGCCTTTGTTCTGGTTGCCAACAGTGCCCGCCGGGCGGCTGGGAACAGGGCCCACAGCCCTCACCCCTCCCAAGGCCTCCAACCGTCAGGCAGTGCCATTCTAGGTTGTCCAGGAGGCCACTGACACAGAGGGCCAGTGCAGGAAACAATCTTCTAGTACTAATGTCAGAGAAGGGGAGTCTGTCCAGGATGCATACCCAGACTGGGACCTGGAGGCCTGGGACTTAGCACCAGGGTTCCTGGTGCCACTGGGCTCTGAACTCAGGTCATCCAGATGACCTTTACTTCACAAATGGGAAACTGAGTCCCCAAGGCATTGACTCAGGGTGTGTGTAGGGGGTGCGTTGTGTACTGGCTAATGTGTCCCATCAGGATATCCTGGGACCTTAGGTGTTTGAGCTCTCTTCTCCCAATGACAAGCCAGGGAGGCAGCAGGCAGAGCTGCATGTGCATGTGTGTCTTGAGTTACTCCTGGGAGGTACACTATGGCTGTAGGCCTCATTTAGAGGGGCCCAAGGAGGGGGCATAACCAGAAGGACTGGCTGCTCTGAAGACTACTGTGTTGGTTTGAGGGCAGTGCTCCTAGTGGTGTTCCCTGAGCCATGGAAGCGCCTTTGCAGACAGAGATGGTGGAGCTGGTGCCCAACGGCAAACATTCAGAGGGGCTGCTCCCAGTCATCACCCCCCTGGCAGGCAACCAGAGGTGAGTAGAAGAGGGACCCTGTGATGGTTCAAGACAGGGCAGGGAAGGGGTACAGAGGAAAGGGCTAGAGCTGAGCCACCTGCCCTGGCCTGTGCCTGCAGGGTTGAGGAACTCGGACGGAGCTGTGTTGAGGGCAAGGGCTTCCTGCAGAAAAGCCCCAGCAAAGAGCCACACTTCACTGACGTGAGCTGGGCAGCAATGAGGGGGCTTGGGGGTACTGTGGGAAGTTGGATGCAGTAATGATGTGCTGTGGAGCAGCAGCAGAAGGCTAAAGGGCAGTGAGGGGAACCCATGATGACTCCCTTACCCCTCACCTTCCCACTCTGGTACCTGCAGTTCGAGGGGAAGACATCATTCGGGATGTCAGTGTTCAATCTCAGCAATGCCATCATGGGCAGCGGCATCCTGGGGCTCGCCTATGCCATGGCCAATACAGGCATCATCCTTTTTCTGTGAGTGCCCTCAGCAAACCTTCTAAAACAGGGATCCCTAAACAAGCCTCCAATTGTGTGACCTTCCAGGATCTGCCAGTTCCCTGTCCCAAGGCCTAGGCTGCAGTGGGTGGGCACTTGTTACAGTAAACCCAAACTGCAGCTGAAAAAACATCTGTGGACATACAAATTTACCTCACTGCCAGGTAGACTCACTGAGGTCAGGACACAGGGCCAGCCTTATAGGCCTGAGTGTGTCCTTCTACCACCTTTACACGTGACGGCCAAGCCCATGGCTAGGTCTCGTGTGGGTACACATGTCCTTTGCCTAGGGGCTTTGCCCAGCAGCCTAAATGGAAAACATGTCTGTCCCAAGGACTTAAGAAAAGGGAATACTCAGAGGGGAGTTATAGGGACACTCTTGACCCAGAGGGCCCTTTCTGGGCATGTCCCATCCTGGGTCAAACAGGGCCCAGGGCCTGCTGGGCTTTCATCCATACCTGTTGGGGGATCCAGACACCCAGGTTACAGACTCCTCCACACCCAGTACTCCCAAACCCCTCACCCCCTACCAGCCAGGGGACCCCAACCCCCTAGTGGCATCTTTTCATCTATCTTCTCATGTTTCCCAGATTCCTGCTAACAGCTGTTGCCCTGCTCTCCAGCTACTCCATCCACCTGCTACTCAAGTCCTCAGGAATTGTGGGTGAGCCTCACACTGTCTGGAGCAGGCTAGGGGTAAGGAGGACTGGGGTGAGCTGCACTGACATACTGACCCCCTGCTCTTGTAGGCATCCGTGCCTATGAACAACTGGGCTACCGTGCCTTTGGGACCCCGGGAAAGTTGGTAGCGGCCCTGGCTATCACATTGCAGAACATTGGAGGTGAGACCAGTGGGCAGGGGACAGGCAGGCAAGGGGTGGGTGGACAGGCCTGAAGACTGACTAGTTTGGCTGACCTCAGCACCTGCCTGCCCCTCTCCCCTCAGCCATGTCCAGCTACCTGTACATCATCAAGTCCGAGCTGCCCCTTGTCATACAGACCTTCCTGAACCTGGAGGAGAAAACCTCGTGAGCCCTGGGATGGGGAGGGCTGGGTGAGGGTGGGAAGCCCTAGTCTGTCCCTTCATGCCCTTTACTGGCTTGGGGGGGAGGGAGCAGGCTGGGCTGGTAAGAGAGAGGAGACAGAGCAGATAAGTGTCTGACAGAGGGAGCAGAGAGTTGCCAGAAGAGCCAATATTCAGTCCATACTTGTTTATGAAGCATCCAGGGACCCACTAGCTCTAGACCTGGCCTAAGAGCATGAGTGCCTTGGGCTTAGCTGTAAGTGCCTGCTATTCCTGACCATGGGGTTAGCCCCACCCCCACCAAGATATTAAGCTCAGGGTATCCCAGTTACCCATCACTTTAGCCATAGAAAACATGTCTGTCCCTTTAGCCGGCACTGAGCTGAACATCAGCTATGTTATGTGGTGAGAGGCAGAGAGGACACAGGCCCTGCTCTTGGCAGCCCAGCTCAGGCAAGCAGAGGGGCTATGAGGCTCACAGCTGCTTTGGAAGGGGGATGGGTCAAGATTCTGCCCTGGGGGCCTTTCCCAAGGGGTTGGCCTTTGAGCTTACTCTTGAAGGATGGTCCTGGCCCTTATCCCCTTGCCTTCTATGCCCCTGAACATTCCTGGGGGGTAGAAAAGGGGGAAGAATAATACAAGGTCTAGAAGCAAGAAGGAACCACATAGGGTTCAAGTTATTGGCAAGTCCCTGAGATCCTTGGGAAAAACAGTACCCTCTCCAGAGCCAGGTCCCTTCATCCCAACCACCTCCCTCCAGAGGTTGGATCCACACCTGTGTGTCCTGAGAAAAACAACAGCAGTGACTATAATCATAATGGTTACCAAGCACAAACTATGTGCCAGGCCCACATCTTAGTTCTCTTATTACAGAGAAGCAGAACACTGAAAGTATGCCCATTTTGCAAATGGGGAAAGGGAGACTTAGGCTGTGGACAAATATTCTTCAGAGGTCACTCAGTGATCCAGTGGTGCCACTGGTAACTCCAATTAGGGGAGCTGCGTGGACTCTGACCCTGCTCCCTACTCCCCATCATGCAGGGACTGGTACATGAATGGCAATTACTTGGTGATCCTGGTCTCTGTCACTATCATTCTGCCCCTGGCACTGATGCGGCAGCTTGGTGAGTATGGCAGGGTGGGGCCTTGGAGGGGGATTTTGGAAGGATACACAAGAGGAAGCCCCCAGTCTCAATTCCCCCCTTCATTTTGCAGGCTACCTCGGTTACTCCAGTGGCTTCTCTCTCAGCTGTATGGTGTTCTTCCTAATTGCAGTGAGTCATCCTCCATGCTGTTGGAAGAAGGGGGCAGGTCAGAGGGAAGGGGCAGATCTCTGTGGGAAGCATGGGCCAGAAGGCAGCTCCTCCAGTCCTAATCTAAATGCATCTTCATGGTGATTTCCCAGGCAGCGTAGCTTGATTCTGATACCCTCTTCCTTCCCTATACCAGGTCATCTACAAAAAGTTTCACGTGCCCTGCCCACTGTCCTCCAACTTCACCAATATCACAGGCAACTTCAGCCATGTGGAGGTTGTTGAGGAGAAGGAGCAACTGCAGGTGGAGACTGCGGCTGCAGCCTTCTGCACCCCAAGCTACTTCACACTCAACTCACAGGTTCTGATAGGCCAGGGAGGGACAAGGGGCCTGGTGGGAGGGGACTGCCTTGACACAGTCTCATGTTTCTTCAGACAGCATACACCATCCCCATCATGGCCTTCGCCTTTGTCTGCCACCCAGAGGTGTTGCCTATCTATACAGAGCTCAAGGAGTAGGTGTCTGTGGCTTGGAGGGGGCAGGGCTGCCTTGAGCTGGTTTGGGGAGAATGGATGTGGTCCTGGGTATGTGTGGCGAGTGACAGGAGCCAAATCACTTTATCTAAGATCTCTGTGGCTGCCATGAGGAGAGATTGGCAAGAAGGAGACTCCTTTAGCTGATAAATGATTAGAGTGTGGTGCCAGAGAGACCCTGGGGCACATGGAGTCCCCAGTGTAGCCAAGCTTGTCACTAATGTGCATCCCCTACTGCCCCATAGCCCCTCCAAGAGGAAGATGCAGCACATCTCTAACCTGTCCATTGCTGTCATGTACGTCATGTACTTCCTGGCTGCCCTCTTCGGCTACCTCACCTTCTATGGTATGGCTGGACCAGTGAGCACAGGCTGAGGCCAGGCTGGGGTTACGGGGCTGGTCAGTATGGCCATAGTACCCTACATTCTATAGGCACTTATTAGATCTATGATGCACGATTATACCCTGTAGCTGTGGAAGTGAGTCTGCACACCACTTCCCACAGTGTCAGAGTCCACCAGGCAGCTCATTTCCCAACTCTGTCCTGGGCCACCTGCTGACCACTCTCCCTACCTGCCACAGATGGGGTGGAGTCAGAGCTGCTGCACACTTACAGCAACGTGGACGCGTTTGATGTGCTGATCCTGTGTGTGCGCGTGGCCGTGCTGACAGCAGTTACACTCACGGTGCCAATTGTTCTGTTCCCGGTAAGCCAGTGGGCAGGTAGCCAGACCAATGGAGAGGTGAGGCTGATGAGGCTGATAGCTGATGGCTCTTCCTGTCTGCACCCCAGGTGCGCCGCGCCATCCAGCAGATGCTGTTTGAGAACCAGGAGTTCAGCTGGCTGCGGCACATACTCATCGCCATTTGCCTGCTCACTTGTATTAACCTGCTGGTCATCTTTGCCCCCAACATCCTGGGCATCTTCGGGGTCATTGGTGAGGGTCTGGCTGTAGAAGTAGGGTATTGCCCCAGAGAATTTCACTTTCCTAGCAGATTTCTGAGCTCACACCCTACATTTAAGTGATGGCTATTGTCCATGCACATTTTGGCCTCCCATCTGAGCTCTTGTCCTTAAGGCTTTTCTAATTCCTTTTGAAGGCTCAGACCACTGAGTCTTTCACTCTTGCTGGGGAACAAAGGTGGACCTCAGGGGCCAGGGGCCTCTACAAAGGAT
The DNA here is from genome assembly GCA_963574355.1 of Loris lydekkerianus. Taxonomy (NCBI): domain Eukaryota; kingdom Metazoa; phylum Chordata; class Mammalia; order Primates; family Lorisidae; genus Loris; species Loris lydekkerianus. Next base: position 83,194 of record CAUYPK010047868.1, read on the forward strand.
CTTGTTGGGTATTGTCCCTATTTATGAGGAAACTAAAGTTAAGAGTGATTAAAGAAGCAGCATCAAGCCAGACACAGTGGCTCACCCCTTTGGGGAGGTAGAGACAGGTGAATTGCCTGAGATCACAGATTCTAACTCCAGGTTCAAGACCAGCCTGAGCCAGAGCAAGACCTCATCTCTAAAAATAGCTGGACGTTGTGGTGGGCGCCTGCAGTCTCAGCTACTTGGAAGGCCGAGGCAAGACAATCACTTAAGCCCAAGAGTTGGAGGTTGCTGTGAGCTACAATGCAACGGCACTCTAACAGGGGCTACAAAGTGAGACTCTGTCACAAAAAAGTAAAATAAAATAAAGAAGCCGCAGGGCCACACCACCTTAATTCAGCCCCAGGCTCATCAGACTCCAGGTTTGGTATCTGTCCACTGCCTCATCCCAGATGTGGCTCTGAGCTGGAAAATCAGAAAATTTTGAAATAACTTTGGGGTGACTCAACTCCGGGGACTGACTCCCCAACCCAACTCTGCAGGGGCTGACAAACAGACCTGGAAGCTGAGTATCAAGGATAACATGGACAGTACTCTTGGTTCTATGTATCTGAAATCCAACTCAAAATGAAGTAAGCAGAAAAGAATGCATTGGTCAAATAATGGCAAAGCCTTCACGAATAGCTGTATCCAGGAGCCCAATATTCTTATGGCTTTGTCTGTTTCCACCTCTTGACTTGCCTTTCCCCACTGCTAGTTCATTCACTGACATTCTTCTGATGCCAGAAGCAACAGCTTTCCATTCTGGTGGATAGAAAACGAGGGAAGGTGGCGCCCATAGCTCAGTGAGTAGGGCACTGGCTACATAAACCAAGGCTGAGTGGGTTTGAACCCGGTCCAGGCCAGCTAAACAACAATGACAATTGCAACCAAAAAATAGCCAGGTGTTGTGGTGGGCACCTGTAGTCCCAGCTACTTGGAGGCTGAGGCAAGAGAATCGCTTAAGCCTAAGAGTTTGAGGATACTGTGAGCTGTGACACCAGAGCACTCTACTGAGGGTGACATAGTAAGGCTATTTCAAAACAAACAAACAAAAAAAACAACAGGGAGAGTCTGATGGGCTTGCTAGAATCAGGCAGAGCTACAGAAATTCCCTCGCTAAATAATGTCTGATCTTATTGCAAGGGTTACCCTCAAACCAAACCTTAGCCAATAGGTGGACATGATCCAAGGCCATGTCTTGTTCTTTGCAGGTGCCACATCTGCCCCATGCCTCATCTTCATCTTCCCTGCCATCTTCTACTTTCGAATTGTGCCCACTGAGAAGGAACCTGTGAAATCTACCCCCAAAATCATGGTGCGAGGGGCCCAGAGGCTTGTGGGCTGGTGTGGGGCTGAGGGGCTGCCCTGGCTTTGGGCCTGACCCTGACTTCTGACCCCACAGGCTCTTTGTTTTGCTGTGCTTGGCCTCTTGCTGATGACCATGAGCTTGAGCTTCATCATCATTGACTGGGTTTCAGGGACTGGCCAGCATGGAGGAAGCCACTAGAGAATCCATCCTGTTCTGTCTACCTGTCCTAGAACCCCTGTCCAAACTCTCTAGCCCCTGCTCCCATCCAGCAGCCAGTGAGGGTAGGAGAAAGATGCAATTAACACTATGGCATTTGGCCCCATGTCCTCTCTGGAGAAGGTTTTTGTAAAGGAGCCAGGACCAAGCCCCTTGGGTCATCACCCTGCTGGGCTCCAGAGCCATAGGGGCTTCCTGAACTGGGAGCAGGATGGGGCTGTCATCTCAAATCCAACTCAAGCTCCTCCAACCACTCTTGCACAAATGCAACTGCTTCTTGAGGTTTCTCAGCCTATACAGGCACATAGAGCTGGAACCCAAACCTGCAGCCATTCTCCCACACTGCTGCAAGGCCATGTTTGTACCCTGGGGCCTCTTCTGCCCCAGCCCACTTGTTTTTCCTCCTTCTATCTCCTAGACACTATTCAGTCACTTGGGCTCAGGCCCTTGGATGCTCTTTTCCCATGCCCTCCACAGGAGGAGACCTCACCCTACCCTATAGCGGGGCTGAGGCCAACAGGTTCTACTAAGGGTGGGGCTGGTGTGTGGTTACCCACAAGGGACTATTTCCCTGCCCCTTCACCAGTCCTGGGGAGGCTGGGACTCCCCACCCAAGCCTGGGCCATAGCTCATGTTCCACTGCTGGGGGAAGAGAGAGGCTGGGCCTAAAATGTCCTGCCCTTGGGAGCCAAAGACCCCTAGGGCCAGACTGGGGCAAAGTGGGGAGGCTGGCAGCTCCCTTTTATAAATATTATACACAAGACCTGCTGTGTTTTATATTTTTGGTCTCTGTGGACCCTAGGTTCCTGAAAAGTGGAGTGGGAGCCAGGACATGGGTGGTGATGGAGGCCCCTATCTCCTTGTCTGGGATAAGGGTGGGAATAGGGCAAGTTCCCCACCCACCCTGTCCCTGCCTCCCAGACCAAGCAGTGGCACAATCAGACCCAGCTTTGGGCCTGAGCCAGGCTCAACACAGACCTGCTTTCTCACGGGGTGAGGTGGGGAGGAATTAATGAGGCTCCAGGAAGTGGGACAGAGAGTGGCCTCCGGAAGGAGGCAACGTGAGGTGCATCCCCAGCAGCTTCAAGGAGGGTCTAAATTGGGGGCAGCTGAGCCCTGAGGGTTCTCGAAGAAGGGCCTGCTCTTCCCTGGCTCTCAGACTGCCGCGTCAACTCTGTCAATGACTTGAGTATGGGAACAAAAGTCCAGAGATCTTGTGCCCTATTGGGCCAATCTTTTTGTTAATAGTAAACTCTACCATGAATAAAGGTGGGTTAGTGAGTCCCTGGGGGGGGAGGAAGTACTGAATGGCAGTGGGGGGGAGTCCAAGCTGGGGCAGGGGCTGCAAGGAGGCAGGGAAGCCCCAGGTGTCCTGGCCGGGTGGGACTGGAAAGCTGCCCACTGCCTGGAGCAGGCCTGACCCAGCTGGGGCCCAGCAGGATGGAGCTACCCAAGCCTTGGCACCAAACCCTCATTAGGAGAGACCCTGCACCAGGCTAGGCTGCCGGGGAAAGGGTAGCAGGAAAAATCCAGTTTGAACTTGCAAAGCAGCTGCCAGCTTGGGAAACCCCTGAAGAAAGAACTTCCTCAAGTCGGTAGCTGCTAGGCCCAAGGCAGTGCCAGCTGGGCAAAGGGGGGCTTCCTGAGTCCCATTCCCATCAGCCAGAGGCACCTGACTCTAGCAGCCAGGAGCCCTGTGGCCCCAGGAAAGAGTTGGACACCAGCCTAGAGGTTGACATAGTCCAGGCATTCTGGTGTGAATGATTGCCCTCTGGTTGTTTCTGGCCTCTTCCCCATTATATGGGGCCATAGCCATACCTGGAGCACTTGGCTCTCTGGGAGTGGGGGGCAATAAAGAGCAGAGTCCAGGCCAGGAATGGTGGCTCACATCTGTAATCCTAGCACTTTGGGAGACTAGGCAGATCATTTGAGGTCAGAAGTCTGAAACCAGCCTAGACAATAGGAAGACCCCATCTCTATAAAAATAGAAAAATGAGCTGGGCATAGTGGCACACACCTGTAATGCCTCAAGCTACTTAGGAGGCTGAGGCAGGAGGGTCAGTTGAGCCCAGTGAGGTATGATGATGCTACTGAACTCTAGCCAGGGTCACAGAGCAAGACCTTATCTCAACAACGACAACAAAAAGGCAGAGTCCATCTTGTAGACAGAACCTGGAAGTCTTTTCTCTTATCCTGTCCTCCCAAAGGAAGGTTGCAGGTGAGAGCAGCAATAGGATGCTGAGTTTGGCTTCAGATCTCTCAGACCAAGGGGATGTGCTAACAGTTGCCCCAGCCGGGAGTGGTGACTCATACCTGTAATCCTAGTACTTGGGAGGCCGAGCTCACAGAGTGAAGACCAGCTTGAGCAAAAGCGAGACCTCATCTCTAAAAATAGCTCGGTGTTGTGGCAGACATCTGTAGTCCTATCTACTTGGGAGGCCGAGGCAAGAGAATTGCTTGAGTTCAAGAGCTTGCTGTGAGCTACGATGCTACAGCACTCTACTGAGGGCAACAAAGTGAGACTCCTGTCTTAAAAAAAAAAAAAGTTGCCCCTCACACACTGATTCACCTGGGGTAGGGAAAGGGGGGAAGAACCTTGGCTCTGAGAGACCATCTCTGCCTGCCCAGTCAGGCCTGATGGTGGGCACCAGGCTCCAATGGGGGGAGAACAGGTTATGTGGTCAGGACATGAGATTCAAAACCCAAGTGTAGGGTGGCGCCTGTGGCTCAGTGAGTAGGGCGCCGGCCCCATATACAGAGGGTAGCGGGTTCAAACCCAGCCCCAGCCGAACTGCAACCAAAAAATAGCCAGGCATTGTGGCAGGCGCCTGTAGTCCCAGGTGCTCGGGAGGCAGAGGCCGGAGAATTGCGGAAGCCCAAGAGCTGGAGGTTGCTGCGAGTCCTGTGACATCACGGCACTCCACCGAGGGCGGTAAAGTGAGACTTTGTCTCTACAAAAAAACAAAAACAAAAAAACCCCACAAGTGTCGGGAAGTGCCTGTGGCTCAGTTGGTAGATCACCGGCCCCATACCCCTAGGGTTCTGGGTTCAAACCCGGCCCCAGCCAAACTGCAACAACAACAAAAAAAAATAGCCAGGTGTTGTGGTGGGCGCCTATAGTCCCAGCTACTCTGAAGGCTGAGGCAAGAGAATCGCCTAAGCCCAGGAGTTGGAGGTTGCTGTGAGCTGTGTGACTCCACGGCACTCTACCAAGGGTGATAAAGTGAAACTCTTGTCTCTACAAAAAAAAAAAAAAAAAAAGTCAGCCAGCATGGTGGCTCATATCTGTAATCCTAGCACTCTGGAAGGCTGAGGCTGCAGGATTGCTTGAGCTTTGGAGTTCAAGGCCAGCTTGAGCAAGAGTTAGACCCTGTCTGTATAAAAAATAGAAAATTAGCCTGTTTTGGTGGGCACCTCTAGTCCTATCTGCATGGGAAGCTGAGGCAGAAATATCACTTGAACCCAGGAGTTGCAGTGCTCTATCATGACATCATGGCACTCTAGCCTGGGCAACAGAGTGAGACCTTCTCTCAAAAAAAATAAAAACAGGCTGGTACAGTGGCTCACACCTGTAATCCTAGGACTCTGGGAGGCTGAGGTAGCTAGATTTTTTTTTTTTTTTTTTGCAGTTTTTGGCCAGGGCTAGGTTTGAACCTGCCACCTCCAGTACAAGGGACCAGCGCCCTAGTCCTTTGAGCCACAGGCACCACTGATAGCTAGATTGAGCTCAGAAGCTCAAGACTAGCCTGAGCAATAGCACAACCCATCTCTACTAAAAATAGAAAAGCTAGCTGGGCCTTGTGGGAAGGGCCTGTAGTCCCAGCTACTCGGGAGGGTGAGGCATGAGGAACTCTTGAGCTCAAAACTTTGAGGTTGCTGTGAGCTATGATGATACCAAAGCACTTTACCCAGAGCAACAAAATGAGACTGTCTCAAAAAAAAAAAAAGAAAGAAAAAAAAGAAAGGCTTGGCGCCCGTAGCACAGTGGCTATGGTGCCGGCCACATACACAGAGACTGGAGGGTTCGAAACCGGCGTAGGCCAGCTGAGGCAATAATGACAATTATAACAAAAAATAGCTGGACGCTGTGGTGGGCACCTGTAGTCCCAGCTACTTGGGAGGCTGAGGCAAGAGAATCACTTAAGCCCAAGAATTTGAGGTTGCTGTGAGCTGTGATGCTACAGCACTCTACTGAGGGCAACATAGTGAGAGTCTGTCTCAGAAAGAAAAAAAAAACTAAGAAAAAATATTAGCTTGGCATGGTAGTGCATGCCTATAGCCCCAGCTATTTAGAAGGCTGAGGATCACTTGAGCCCAGGAGTTGGAAGTTGCAGTGAGCTGTGATGACACTACTGCACTGCAGCTCAGGTGACAGAGTGCAATTCTGTCTCAGAAAAAAAGCCAAGTGTTCACATGAATCTTTGAAAACTATTATCCCCTGTCCCTGACTGTCAAGTTCCAGCCACTCAGCCTCTGTGAGGATGGGTTGTCAGACACTTGGCCATCATAAGCACTTTTGTATGCTTTGAAGAAGTTCCCAGATTTTTTCCTTTCTTTATGCTTTTTAAAAATTGTTCTAGGCCAGGCACTGTGGCTTACATCTATAATACTTCCATCTATGAGAGGCTGAAGTGGGTGGATCCCTTGAGCTTAGGAGTTCAAGACCAGCTTGAGCAAGAGCCATACTCTGACTCTACTAAAAATAGAAAAACTAGTTAGGCATGGTGGCACTTGCCTATAGTCCCAGTTACTCAAGAGGCTGAGCCCAAGAGTTTGAGTTGTCTTGAGCTACAATGATGCTGCAGCACTCTACCTAGAGCAACAGAGTGAAAACCTGTCTCAAAAAAATAAATAAATATATAAAATTGGTGGGCATTCTTCCTTCTTTTATTTATTTTTTGAGACAGTCTCACTATGTCACCCTTGGTAGAGTGCTGTGGTGTCGCAGCTCACAGCAACCTCCAACTCCTGGGCTTAAGCGATTCTCTTGCCTCAGCCTCCCAAGTAGCTGGGACTACAGGCACCTGCCACAACACCTGGCAATTTTTTTGGTTGCAGCCGTCATTGTTGTTTGGCAGGGCTGAAATGGATTCGAACCTGCCAGCTCAGGTGTATGTGGATGGCACCTTAGCTGCTTGAGCCACAGGCGCCAAGCCAAGAAAAGGACTTTTGATCAGAGATTTGGAGAGGGAAGAAGACATGCGGATGCCTCCAGGGGAAGGTTCCAGTCAGTGGGATCAACCAGTGCAAAGCCCTGAGGCAGAATGTGCCTGGCAAGTGAAAGGAGCAGCTAAGAGGTGGCCTCTATGGCTGGAGCTGAGTGAGATAAGAAAGGGGAGAAGGGGACTAATGAGGAGGGCAAATGTTGTGGACTCTTATCAGCCACTATAGGACTTGGCAGTTTTTTTCTGGGTAAGATGAGAGCCAACACCAAGTCCTGAACAGAGGAGGGGGGAAGATCCAAATTGGTAGCAACTCTTAAGTTTTTTTGTTTGTTTGTTTGTTTTTGAGACAGAGCCTCAAGCTGTCACCCTGGGTAGAGTGCTGTGGGATCACAGCTCACAGCAACCTCCAATTCCTGGGCTCAAGCGATTCTTTTGCCTCAGCCTTCCAAGTAGCTGGGATTACAGGCACCTGCCATAACGCCCAGCTATTTTTTTGCAGCCATCATTGTTATTTGGCAGGCCCTGGCTGGATTTGAACCCGCCAGCTCAGGTGTATGTGGCTGGTGCCTTAGCTGCTTGAGCCACTGGCCCCGAGCCTGTTTGTTTTTGAGACACAGTTTCACTATGTTACCCTGGGTAGAGTGCCATGGCATCACAGCTCACACTAACTTAAGCGATTCTCTTGCCTCAGCCTCTCAAGTAGCTGGTACTATAGGCACCTGCCACAACATCTGGCTATTTTTTGTTACAGTTGTCATTGTTGCCTCAGCTGGCCTGGACCAATTTTGAACCCACTGTGCTATCGGCACTGAGCCATAGCAACTCTTAAGTTTTAAATAGATTATTCTAGCTGCTGCATTGAGACTAGACTTGGAGGTAGGGCATGGGGCCATAGGTGACGCTGACATGAGTCCTATTGGGCAGCTTACCCCAGGTGTGGCAAAGATAGGGGTGAGGAGTGAGGGGGAGGTAGAACTGGAAAAAGCAAATGTAGACACCTTGTGTGAAGTGAGAGGGGCAGAGCCAATAGTGGCTTTTAAAGAAGCTAGAGCACTCATTTAGGTAGCACACAGACTAAAATTGGAGGAATACAAAGAAGATTAGCATAACTCCCATGCAAGGATGATATGAAAGTTTGTGAAATGTTCCATACATTTAAAAAGAAAAAAAAAAACTAAAGACCAGAAAGAAGAAGCTATTGAAGGTGAGAGAATGGAAGAAGTTGGTAGGATGGTAGATTGGAGCTAGAGGATGCACTTCTGGGATCGGGCTATGGGGGAAACTAGCTGAAAGACAGGAGATGAATGTTGGCAGTGGGGTCTGGACATCAGGGAGAGTTCAGGGTGTTCCACTGCCCTGGCTCGCCAAGTGTTGGTGGCTAGGGACACAGTGGGTCCAAGATGCAGCCAGGGACAGCAAAGAGTGACAGTGAAGAGACCCATGGGACTCATCTAGCCAGATGTCTGCCTTGATGCCAGTTTAAAGTCACTTAACAACCGACTTTGTTTCAAACAACTTGGAGCAGTAATAATTGAGAGTGGGTGGCGCCTGTGGCTCAGTGGGTAGGGCGCCGGCCCCATATACCGAGGATGGCAGGTTCAAGCCAGGTCCTAGCCAAACTGCAACAACAACAATAAAAAATAGCTGGGTGTTGTGGCAGGCGCCTGTAGTCCCAGCTACTCGGGAGGCTGAGGCAAGAGAATCGCCTAAACCCAGGAGCTGCAGGTTGCTGTAAGCTGTTATGGCACAGCACTCTACCAAGGGCAATAAAGTGAGAGTCTGTCTCTACAAAAAAATAAATAAATAAATAATTGTCTGAGAGTTACTCAGAAAGAACAAATGTTTTTAAAAACATTTGTTTTCAGAAAAATCTGAAAGAACAAATGTTTTTAAAACTACACAAGTCTGCAAACCCTCCTGGCCATGCTCCTCTTGATTTGAAGAGGATTAGTTAGCGACCTAATCCTCTCAAATCCGCAGTAGGCGGCCTCTACTGACCCCTGGCGGTGAACAACCGGAATATGGCTTGAACTCGGCACGTCTCCCCTCTGGATGGCTGGTGTGGTCACTCACAGCCATGGGGCTGAGCCCTGAAAGTCCAGGACAGTACTGAAAGGCTTCCTGCATGGTGCTTGGGAGGAAAGCAGGCAGAAAAGATGGGGGTGGAAGGGACGTCTTGGAGGTTGTCCAGGAGGAGCCACGGCCTCGTCGCTAGGCATCGTGGGCAGGTGAGTACTGCACAGACTGCTTGATCTTGGATGGGGTCCCTGGACCAGAGGAACAGCCTGTACCCTCAGACCCACCGTTGGCCAAGTGTTCTGAAAGTCCCTCCAAGTATTACTGAGCTCTTCCCTTTATCCTCCCGACATCTTTGGTGTCAAACTCAGCAGGGCACCAGACTGGGCGCGAGAGATGGGCAGTAGACGCCTGGCCCTCAGGAAGCAGGCAAGGTACCCGCGGGGAGAATCACCCAAATCGCCGTCTAATCTCCGCTGGGAAGTGAAAACGAAGAAGGGAGGGAGCATCCTGAAACAGAGGGTGTGAAGACACCACGATCAGAGGAAACAAAGGCGGTGTCATTGGGGACATTCTGAAGATGCGCCATAGGTAGGAGGGTCCGGCGGGTTGGGGCCGGGAGCGAAGCCAGGGTGATGGGGTACCAGGGAGGTTTGGGAGCAAGAGGACGCCAAACGGAGGGAAGACGTCGATGGCCACGGAATGGTAGGTAGGCAGAGGCGGAAGCGGAGGCACAACCTGACACACCATGCTGGCCCTCACCCTAGGACCTTTGTACTGGCTGACAGCTCAGGCGGGAACGCAGGCAAGGTGCAGACCACCGTTAGTAATAGCTGGGAGAGGAGAAGACAGCAGCGAGGGGGTGAGGGGCCGGGCCGGCCTAGGCTCCCGCGCTGCGCCCTTGGCCCGCCAGGAGGCGCCGCTGCCCCGCAAAGCTGTTCCTGGCCTCTTACAGCCACCGAAATCCCGCGCCAGGGCCTAGAGAGGCCCCGGAAGAGGTGGGGCAGCGCGCCCCGAAGCCGCTTCCGTCTTTGGCTTGGCTGGGGAGGAGGAGTCGGAGTTGGGGGCTGACGCTATGGGCGGGGCGAGGTCGAGAGAGTTTGTCTGAGGGCCGGGGCGCGAGCAGGTGTCACCCTGTGAGCTTGCACCTTTCGAGCTTGAACCCCGAGCGACTCTTGGCTCCACGCCTGAACCACCCAGCCTTTTACCTTGTGAAGTGCGGGTCTGGGGTCCCTCAACTCTGGCGGGGAAGGCTTCCTGGAGGTAGAAAGGTGCTAAAAGGCAGGGAACCAGATACGAGGAGGTTGGGAACCTCTTTAGACGCACTTTTGGAGGAGAAGCTAAGCCTGCAGGGAAGACCGAATGGGGAAACAGCCAGTTCAGATTTGCTGGAGGAAACAACATAAAATAACGCATCACGATCACGTTATTCTGCCTTTAAAACTTTCCAGTGTTTCCATTACATGTGCAGCACAATTTAAACTCTTTGTCTCATGACCCCTACGATGTAGCCCCTGCTTGATGCCCCCTCTAGTGCTACCCCACAGTCTGGCTTGACACACCATGCTGGCCCTCACCCTAGGGCCTTTGTACTGACAGACAGCTTCTCAGAATTTTTTCTCTAACATCCTTAAGCAGCTCCTGACCAGGCCATTTGTCTAACTGTCTGGTTGACTCTGGTTGCAGCATTTGCTCCCTGCAGTACAGGGAGAGCAATGCTATGTGCTTCCAGGGCTCAGTGACCAGCTTCACTCCCAGAATAGGTTCCCCCACTCCCATATTCTTCTCCTCCTCCTGGTCACCATCCACAGGAAGCCCCTAAGCCCAGGTGGCAAGGTGTATCTTGCTGGGCTGCTTGCTGTTGCATCACCTTCATTAGGGCTGTTTTTGCTCCTTCATTAAATTAAATTCCAGGAAGCAGTGCTAATGACAATCCTAACGAGTCATGGGAGCCCCAGCCTTTGGACAGCTTGGTAGGGAGGACTAAACAATAATGTGAACAAAGCAACAAAGCACTGGCTCCAGGGGATAGAGCTGATTATCATTTCCTAAGCCCTCTAAGGACCCTAGGCTTCCCAGGGAGGTGGTCTCTGGAGGTTGTGTATGCAATAGGTAGAGTAGCAAATTGGACCATGAGCTCCTCAAGGACAAGAAAAAGAGAGAAGCTTAGTTCAGACCTTAGGTCTAAGAGCACCCTGGGTTCTCAGTTGGGACCTGAGTGTTTCCCCTCCAGTTATATCAGAAGCACCCTGAATGCCAGGACCCGTTGGATTTGTAGGGCTAGACATGATCACTGGCTTGGAGATGCTGGTGCTACTGCCTCAGCATTCCTGGAGACTTGGGAACTGCCTGTATGTCTTACTCCTCAGGGATGCTTCAGGCAGTCCCCTCTCACACCACTGTCTTCTTGCTTTCCATATTCTGGCCAGGCTGGCTTCCTTCCTAGTTCAGAAACATTCACTTATTTCCCACCCCAGGGCCTTTGCACTTGCTGTTGCCCCTGCCTGTCACTCTCTTCTGGTTTATCACGTGACAGGTCCCTCCCTATGATTCAAAGTTCCCCTCCTCAGACTGTTTTCTCCTGCCCTCATCTCTCAGTGACTCTAAGCGTCACCCTGTTGTTTCCTCTGAAACTGTAAAATTCCATTTCCCTGTTTACTTGTTTAGTGTATGCTCCTCAAGGGCAGGGTCCCAGCAATCTCCCTTACCCTCAAGTTCTCAGAACATTGGCACACAATATGTTCACAGTAAATAGTGGTTGAATAGATGACCCCTCCCTCAGGGATATCCAACCTGTGACCCCCACAGGCCACATGCTAATTTTGTGAGGACTATTTTTGCTTATCTGTGGTGTCAGATATCAGGAAAAATATGACAAACTTTTTTTTTCTAATCAGCTTTTGTTAGTGTTTGTGTATTTACTGTGTGGCCCAAGGTACCTCTTATTCTTCCAATGTGTGGGAGAAAAAAAAAAAAGTTGAACACCCCTGCTCAGATCTTCCTGTAGTCCATCCCCCTCTCCCCAACACACACAGCCATATCTCTGTGTCATGTTAGGCCCCCAGGCCTAGGGCAGAAACTTCTGGGCAAGGAGTACTGGGGCATGAATTCTCCAGGCCAAAGCTAATGATCTGTGAAGGGGTTGGATGACCAGGAAGGGGACCTTGGAGTCCAGGGCCCCTAGACTTAGGGCTGTTTCTCTAGGGGGAAGAGAGGCCTTGGGAGAGAAATCTAATGGTGGTGGTAGGAGTAGGATAGTTGACTCCAAATCTCAGAATTTCTGCTAGTCTAAGAAGCAGGAAGGAGAAAGTGTGGGAAATGGACTGGGAAGTGGAGCCTCTCCCAGGACCGCAAGAGATCTGCAAGCAGAAGCTGTCAAGGTTCTGTCTGCAAGGCTACGATTTGGTAGTCACAGGTCCTTGCCCCCAGGCTCTCTGCCACCTGGGAGCCATGGAGATGGGGTGGTCAGGATCCTAGACTTTGGGAAACCCTAGGGTCCTGAGGTTTTGGACTTTGGACAGGGACATACATACCATACTGAAACTGTCTTTGGGGAAGTGCCAGCAGCTTCCCCTTCCTGGAGCCTGCAGGCTAAGGTGTCACAGCCTACTGTGGAGGTCTCTTCACCCTGTTCAGAGATGGTGTCCAGTAGGAACTCAGGACAAGTTGGACCTGTTTTGTGGCCTGTGGTGAGCCCTGAGGCTGTTCTGCCTGCAAGGGTGAGCCAGTAGCTGCCACTTCTTCATTCTAGCTGGAGTGCTACCTTCAGCTCTGCTGATATCACTTCAATGTCCTTTATGGTCTAGTCCAGGTAGTACTGGGATGGTGGGGATAGGGACAAGTCATGCTTCTGGTGCTCTAAGCAGCTATCCTTTGCCCCCCAAATGACCTCTCCTGAAAGGATCCCTGGATTCCTGAATGTGAAGGAACCATGATGCCCTTGACTTACCTCATTGGATAACTCTGGATGGGTCCTGGCCCAGACTGAGTCAGTTGATTCAGGAGCAAAACAAGAGGTTTCTCCAGCTCTCACCCTTGATTTTCTTGCTGGTCCTTCCCCAAATCTACCTCTCAGTCCTACATCTCTGTCTTTGCATGTGCTGTTCCCTTTTCCCTGTTCTCGCTCTAGCACCCTCCCCCCAAAGAAAAAGCATCCTGACCTTCCAGGGCACCACTGGTTTCTTCCTTCTCTGCACATGCAATTATAGTGAATATTTTTAGAGTGGCAGCAAGACTCTCACTCCCAGCTCCAGGAAGGAGACCCCTGCTAGAGTGGGATAGTTTGTGTACAATTCATTCTTTTAACTTGACAAATATTTACCTGCCACCCTGCAAAGATCCGGGAATCAGGGCCTTGTGTGAGAGAGACTCACTACCAAGAAAGTGAGATTTGGCTGGAAAAGGGGAAGCCCCAGAACCATAGGAGTCAGAGAGGCCCAGCTCATAGCTGAGGAATGAAAGATGAGGTGGATTAGCTTAATGGGGTAGGGGAATCAGAGGGGAAGAACAAGGGGATGGAAAGAACAAGGCAAGCCAGATGGTCGGAGTGCATTGTGTTGCAAGTGGAGGAAGATGTGGTGGATTTTTGGGTGTGGACATCCCCATAGGGCCTTACAGATACCACTATTATAACAACTTACCCCTATTAAGGGTTTTTGGTGTGCCATGCACATTCTGAACATTTAACATGTTTTCTCCCTCAGCCTGTGCATTGTGTGTATATAACTGTTAGGCCCATTTTACTGATAAGAAAACTGAGGCACAAGGAGTTTCTGGTACTTGTCTAAAGTAACAGGCAGCTGCAAAGTTTGTAGACTATTCCCCACGGTTCTTGCTGTTAACTACCACTTTACCACCTCTGCCTCCAGCACAGTAGAAAGTAGTGTATATAGGGAGCTACAGAAGGTTTGTGAACAAGGGAGTGATGTGATTTCTTTCAATAGGAGCCCCTTGGCTGCCATATGGATGATGGATTACAGGGGAAACAGGAGAGCCAGAGAGCAGGCTGGAGGCCTAGACTAGAGACAGAGGGGAAAGAGAACAGGGACAGATTTGAGGAATAATTGAGGAGAGGCAGAGGCTGATAGCCTGTAGGGTTGGGTAGAGGGGGCCATGAAGTGGTGGAGAGCCTAGGAGTATGGGCCAGCCAGAAGGGATCTACCCAGTTCTAGACTATGGGCTTAAGATGCCTGAAGTGGCTGGCCACAGTGGCTCACACCTATAATTCTAGCACTCTGGGAGCCCAAGGTGGGTGGATTGCCAGAGCTCAGGAATTTGAGACCAGCCTGACCAAGAGTGAGATCTCGTCTCTTACTAAAAGTAGAAAAACTAGCCTGGTGCTGTGGTAGTCACTTATAGTCCCAGCTACTCTGGAAGCTGAGACAAGATCACTTGAACCCAAGAGTTTGAGGATGTTGTGAGGTATGATGATGCCACAGCACTCTACCCAGGGCAACAGAAGGAGACTCCATCTCAAAAAAAAGAAAAAAAAAAACTCTGGGGGCATTGATTCAGAGCAGTGGTGGACATGGGGCTGGCAATCAGGGGGAGAAGTCAGGCTAGAGGTGACCATGTGGGGTTCTGAGCTCCTGGACTGGAGGTATATAAGTGGCAAGCAGAGGCCTGGCCATAGCCCTAGGGACCTTGCTGGAAAATGAGCAGGAGTAGCCAGTAGGGTAGAAGCAGGATTTGCTAGACTTCCTTAGAGGAGCACATGGCTGGAAAGGAGTGGCTGACTAGTGGGAAGGGTACAAGAACCCAGGAACTGGACTAGGGCTGGGGAAGGCCAGTTTTTCCAGTGGCCCCCATCCTGCCCCACCTCCATATGTTGGGGTCTGTGTTGCACCCACCTCCTGAGAGCCTGGCCTCAAAGGGGCTGACAGGTTCTCCCTGTTGCCTGGCAACTGAGAGAGCTGTTGGCTGTTGCTAGGAGCAGGCTAGGGCGGCCAGAGGAGGGAGGATCAGCTCTCAAGCCTGTGGCAGGGCCAGCAGGGTGAATGGGCCTGCCTTGGCGCAGGGTTTGTAGTCTGTGCGTGGATAGACTGTGTTTTTGGCTGGATACAACCATTTTTATAATGTGTTCTGTGGATATGAGGCATGTTGGAGGCTGGGCCTGTGTGTGGATGCATAGAGCATATCTCTTTCTGTCCCTGGTGGGCATTATGTATTTTCACTGTGTTCATTGTGTATCTATAGCAGGGCCTGGGTAAACTTTGGCTTCAGGCAAGAGAAAGTCCTAGAGGAATCACTGGAGGACCAAAAGGCCAATGACTTACAAGGGAGGCTTTCAGGAATATACAGACACACCAGGGAGAACAGACAGTTTAAGGATTAGGAGCTGGAACAAGGTGTTTGCTAGGGTAGTAAGGAGGTAGGTCAGTGCTGAACAGGGGACTGTGGATGGCCAAGCATTTGTGGCAAGCTCCCTGCCTGGATTCAGGCACCTTCCCTGTGTTAGGGTCTGGCAGTAGGATGGCGGCACTGGTGCCACATAGAACACTTTCCTGGGTAGTCCTTGGTAGACCCTTCAAATGTTCAATCAAGGTTGCAGTTGTGGGCTTCTCCTGGAAAACAGAATTAGAAAGACTTGAAATTAATTCAGATAGAAACACTGCCACCTCCACTGTACCTTTTCTCAACCATAGGGTTGTAGCCACTGCCCAGTAGAGACAGCCTACGGAAGGGTGAGATGTGAGATTATGGCTATTCCCGGAGGTGGACAGGCCATGGAAAGGACAGGTCGTAAGATCATGACCACTTTTGTTTCCAGAAGTCCAGTGCTAACAACTTACTTTCTCTCTCTTTCTCCCTTCTCTCCCTTGGGTCATGGTTGCCTGGTCCCATGTTGGAGTCTAGGATGGATGCCTTGCAGGAGAAATGCTTCCTAGCAGATCAGGGAAGGATAGATAAGCCTTGGATGACTAGAGAAGGCACCCAGCTGAGAGGGAGACAGCCAGGGCAAAGGTGTAGAGGTGGCAAACAACTTCATCATTGTTATTAGTAGTAGTATTTTATTATTTTGGTTAGCTACAACCTAGAGAGAGGGGCACAAACCCTTGTTAAAACTGAGAAAACGAGGGCGGCGCCTGTGGCTCAAAGGAGTAGGGCGCCAGCCTAATATGCCGGGGGTGGGTTCAAGCCCAGCCCTGGCCAAAAACTGCCAAAAAAAAAAAAAAAAAGACTGAGAAAACGGCGGTCCGGAAAGGCTCCCAGGTTCTGTAGATTCCAAACAAGTTTATTGGGTTCATTAACTTTAACAAGTGACGAAGACACGCCGTCTCCACGCTACTCTCCTAACTTCGCAGAAAAGCTGAGAGCTGATTCCTGCGCGGCCCGCGAGGGCACGGGATCTTCACCCTTGGGTTAAGAGATCCGTCAGCCCCCACGGACCGGTAGCGGAGCTCCAGGCGCTCCGCAGTCTACAAGAGCTTGGTGGCGCCTGCGGCGGGTCAGAGCCTGAGGCCTGGGCTTGGCTCCACCCCCACTGCTTTCGCTCGGCGTGGGCCCCCCCCTGCACAAGCCTAGGCCTGGGAGGCGCCTACCGGTTCCCTTCGCTCCACCTGGATCCAATCACCAGCCCAGAATCTTCTCGGGACCTACCTCCAGGCCCGCCCCAGTCCAGTCCTCAGCTCCGCTAGCCCGGGCCCCACCCCCGCCCCGCCCCGCCGTCGGTGCGCGGCGGCCGGGAAGGCGCCTCCCGCAGACGCTCGGAACTGCCGACCAGGGAGCTCTCCGCTGAGGGCCGGCCGGCGGGAGCGGAGTGGGTCGGGAGGGGCCGAGCCGGGCCGTGGGCCGTGTGGGCGCCGGGTGGCGGCCGGGCCGGCGGACGGCGGGATGGGCTGCACCGTGAGCGCCGAGGATAAGGCGGCAGCCGAGCGCTCTAAGATGATCGATAAGAATCTGCGGGAGGACGGCGAGAAGGCAGCGCGGGAGGTGAAGTTGCTGCTGTTGGGTGAGGCCGCACTCTATTCTGGGACCCTTGATTCCCGACTCCAATCCCCAGACAAGGACTTAACTCCTAGACAAGGGCTTCAAACTCCCAGACCCAGCCTGTACGGGACCCCCAAATAAGTGTTGGAAACTGAACCTTTGGTCTAGCCCAAACTGCCGATCAGATCCCCACTGCATCCCAGACCCCAGAACCTCAAATCCAGTCAACAGTGCCCCAACACTAGGTGCCCAGAGGCTGCTTGACCATCCACCTTTACTAACCAAGCCTACAGAACTTCAAAGCCCCTACTCTGTTCTTCTATCCTTCCTTAGATTTTATCAAAACCTCACTTGGTCCTCACTATCAGGCTCCACCCATTTCCCCCACCTGTTCCTTCTGATCATATTGGGCATGAGTATCCCCTGAGACCCCTGCCAGCCCCCCCACCCAGTACCTCCTAACCCTTCTGTGCCCTACTTCCCAGTTTATATCTCCCACCTGTGCACTCTGACTCAAGGGACCTCTCAAGTGAGAAACTGCTCCTAAGCCCTCTCCTCACCTGGAACCCATTCAGAGATACCCCTTCTACTTCTAACCCATCAGATCCCTCTTTGCGGTATCGCTCCCCAAACCTGCTGCTTCTCCTCCCTTAAGACCTCTCTCACCCTCTGGCCTTCCCTAAGATTCCTTCACCCCTCTTGCACCAGGCTTGGAAGAGGAGCCCAGGGGCTGGAGAGGGCCTAGGCTGCATTAGCCAGACCCCCAAAGGGCTGGACTCATACTGTGGAAGAGGACCAGGCCTCAAGCTTCTCAGGGAGATTACACTTGGCTGTATGTTTACCAGTTGTTTCCCAGTTTTGAAAACTAGTCTGGGAAGTAGGATGGAGTGTGGAGGAGTTGGGGTTGTGGCTGTCTCCAAGGCCAGGGAAGATGGTGGTTGCTGGAGGAGTGGGGGGAAGTGGAAGTGGTAAGACACCCGACATTGCTGTCCCATGTATATGCTGCTCTGGGGACGAGGAGATCTGCTGATAGGTGCCGGGCTTCCCACACCCCTTCTGGGCTAAAAGGCCTGGGATGTGGCCTCTGAGGGCTTGCTGCATCTTGGGGCCTTGTGAGGGGTAATGATGTACTGGCTATATGGGGGCCTGAGGGATTGCTGGGGATGGGCCAGAGTCTGAGCAAATATAGTGGGCCTGGTGGTTGTCCCTATTTAGCCTTCCACTGGGAGCAGGGGTGATGCCCAAGCGAAGCCTGATTTTGATTTGGGGGGTTTCAGGGTTGGGAAGAGAGGCTCTTGCCTTATAGGTTGGATTGTGTATGGGGGGTGTGGCCCCTCAGCCCCAGAACTGCCTTGGAACCCCCAGGCTATGAAAAGCCAGGCTTTTCCTGCTGAGCCTGTGGCTGAGGAACAGCACATATGTCCATTATTGGCCTGTCTGTTGACTGTTCCTGCAGGCCCAGCCTTGGGGGCACAGCCCCGGACGTTTCAAAATGGCATCCGCTCTGCTGCTGCCGCGGGGAGGAAGAGAAGGGGCGGGAAGGGGCGGCGGCCCAGCCTCCTGGGCTGCTTTGCGTTGGGCGCTTGCCTCTTCCTGTCTCTACTGCGAGTGCGGCAGTGGCAGTGAGTGGGTGTCGACGCGGCAGAATGCTTGTCGCTGCTGCTGCCCGCTGGGCCTGAGGAGGGCACTTCCGGTACCATGCCTCCCAGGGCCCAGCAAGGAGCCTGTAATCAGCCTTTCTCCAGGCTCATTGCAGTTATTGTGACGGTGGAAGATGTGACACTGGAATATAGGGCTTAGGGACACAGGGCTCCTGACTGGTTTTGTGCCCCAACTCCAGAAGTGTCCTCCATCCCACCAGGCTTGCCCCTTGAAGCCCAGCTCAACTCTTGGGCCAGACCAGGTGGGACCTGGCAACCCCTTCCCACTGGGCTGACAGCAGCCAGGGCTGCAGGGTGGGGCTCAGCACTTTCTAGCCAAGGAAGTCCACTCCAGTGTCCTGCCTCTCTGGACTTTGCTTTCTCTGAAATGGGCTTCCTGGGTTTGGGCCAAAGGAGTGTCTGGGCTCGGGATGGGTAGAACTAGAGTCTCATGGAGATTCCTGTTGGGGATGCAGGTTGGGGGCTGAGACCCTGCAGAGGGTGTGCTGCAAAGGGCTGAGTCAGGGCTCCGCCTGACATTAAAGAACTCAATCTCCCATGGCTGCCTGGGGAAGGGTCCTAGTTTGAGCAATCTCTTCCCCATCCAGATATAAGGTAGCAATGAGAGCCCAGCTGTGGCAGGTTCAGAGTTCTGGGCGCCTGTCCCATGTAGCGGGAGACTCGGTCAGGGCAACGGGACTCAGCCTGGGCAATTGCCAGCCTTTCCTCCCAGCCAGAACCACGCCTGCTGCCCCGCCTGCCACTGGCTCCCTCCAGTCCTAGGTAGCCCTGCCAGCAGGCGAGCACTGTTAGTGTCACCAGGGCAGAGGCAGATGTGGTACACACTGGCAAAAGAGCTTTTCCTAGCAGCTGGCAGTGGAGGCAGAAGAGCTGATACCAGATCTACTTCAAGGATATTCCCTATCCCTACCCATTTCAACTTGACTAACCAGCTAGTCTCAGGTGGGATTTGGGGCCTTGGGGTAGGCACTTTGGGGAAAGGAAGCCAGGATGTGGGTATGTGTTGGAGTCTGATTTGGGACGAGGTTATGTGGAAAGCCTCACAGAAAAAGGAGAGAGTGCCTGCCCTTGGCTCCAGGAAGTCTTTAAAGTATAAATACAGCAGTCTTCTCTTGCCCCTGGGACTTTATATCTATTCTTTACTTGATTGTTCTTTTTTTGTTTTGTTTTGTTTTGTTTGTTTGAGACAGGACAACAGCTGGAGACTCTATCTCAAAAAAACCTAAAAAAAAACCCAACAATGACAACTGCAACAAAGCCAGGCACTGTGGCAGGAGCCTGTAGTCCCAGCTACTTGGGAGGCTGAGGCAAGAGAATCGCTTAAGCCCAAGACTTTGAGGTTGCTGTGAGCTGTGACACCATGGCACTCTACCGAGGGTGACAAAGTGAGACTCTGTCTCAAAAAAAACCCCAACTTTATTCAGGGATCACCTCCCAGGATCCTTCTTTGACAGCTCTTCACTGGGACTGGTAAAACATCTCTGGCTTCCAGTGCTGCTGCTTTCCCCTTCAGAGCATTGTATTTGCCCTGCTGCTCTCCCTTGAGACTGCAGGGGCAGGGCTATGTCCTCTTCATTTCTGTGCCCAGCATGGAGCCTGGCATCTATTGAGTATTTCTTATCTGTTTATTGAATGGGGAATCCTCTGAGACGTTTTGGGGATGGGTAGATGGAGGAGTAAAATGGGGGTCAGTGAGCTGCAATTTGGTATACCATGGGTAGGTGGCAGGGACCCAGTTCAGGGCCAATGACAAGGCTACCACAGGCTATGCAGGCACCTTGGAGGTCCACCCTTACCCCAACCTATGGGGAACTCCTGCTGACCAGCCTGCAGCTTGTCACAGGGACATAGTAGAGACTCCCAACTGTTCATATTGGAGAGTAGCTTTGTATTTTTATTTTCAACTCAGGCTGTTTGGGCACTTCTGCTGTCTCTGACATTCTAGTATCTCTAACAGAGTCTGAGCTGGTTGGTCTGGCTGTCAGGGGTTGGGGCTGCCCCACACCATGGGGCTCAGAGCAATGGTGCAGAAATTCTGGGCCTGGCTGGTATAGAGACTAAGTATAGTGAAGGCTCAATTAAGTATACCAAAAGAAGGGAGTTTTGTGACCTTTGTCTTGTATCTCTAGCAAAGAGTGGCATACTATAGGTGCCTAGTAAGTGTGTATAGAAAAAAAAAAAAAATGAAGCTATTAAATACATTCATGGCTTGGCACCTGTAGCTCAGCAGCTAGGGCGCCAGCCACATACACCAGAGCTGGCATGTTCCAATCCAGCCCAGGCCTGCCAAGCAACAATGACAACTATAACCAAAAAAATAGCCGGGTATTGTGGTGGACGCCTATAGTCCCAGTTACTTGGGAGGCCGAGGCAAGAGCATCGCTTAAGCCTAAGAGTTGGAGGTTGCTGTGAGCTGTGATGCCAGGGCACTCTACCCAGGGGGATAGCTTGAGACTCTGTCTCAAAAAAATAAATAAAAACAGGGTGGCGCATGTAGCTCAAGTGGCTAAGGTGCCAACCACATAAACCAGAGCTGGTGGGTTCGTTGCCAAACAATGACAACTATAACCAAAAAATAGCTGGGTATTGTGGCGGGCACCTGTAGTCCCAGCTACTCGGAGGCTGAAGCAAGAGAATCACTTGAACCCAAGAGTTTGAGGTTGCTGTGAGCTGTGACGCTACAGCACTCTACCCAGGGTGATAACTTGAGTCTCTGTCTTAAAAAAGTAAAATAAAATAAAATAAAAATAGGCTTAGCGCCTGTGGCTCAAGTGGCTAAGGTGCCAGCCACATACACCTGAGCTGGTGGGTTCAAATCCAGCCCGGGCCCACCAAACAACAGTGACGGCTGCAACCAAAAAGCAGCCAGGCGTTGTGATAGGTGCCTGTAGTCCCAGCTACTTGGGAGGCGGAGGCAGGAGAATCACTTGAGCCCAGGAGTTGGAGTTTGCTATGAGCTGTGATGCCATGGGACTCTACCCAGGGCGACAGCTTGAGGTTCTGTCTCAAAAAAAAATAAATAAATAAAATAAAAATAAACACATTCATGGACAGGGTATAGCTCCCAGGGAGAGAAATGGGTATAATCCTGGGGGAGCTACTTGGCACCTGGTCTAGCTAAAGATAGATGGGCAGGGTTATTAGCCTGGGATCCTGACTGGCTGGGTAGTAGTTAGATTCTAGTGGGAGGGGGGGCTTTGTGGAGGAGGGGTCCTCTGGGCAGCCTTGAAAAATGAACACCATTTGCCAGGGCCAGGCACTGGTGGTCAGAGGGATCTACTTAGCAAGGGCATTGAAGCAGAAGACCTGGCCTAGATTCCAAGGCCTTGGGTGGGTGTTTCCTGGCCTGGGGAAGGAGGCTCACCCTGCCTGGAATAGTGCCTGAGGTCACACAGACCTGAGTTAGAAGCCCTGCTTTACCAAGGTCACTGGCTGAGAAACCACTGGCAGGAGTTATGATCTCCACCTATAACCTGGAAATAGGGATACCTGACTGCAGCCACAAGTGTCGTGGGGACAGTGCATCAAAACCCAGAGGTATGAAAACGGATGAGAGACTTTCTGTTGACTCTTGCAGAGCTGAGAGTTTGATGGGAAGGGGTTTCCTATCCTAGAGGCTGCCTGGCCCTAGTCCTAGTATGAAGGGCCTGGGGAAACTCATCTCCTGCTCTCAGGCAGCTGCTCACAACAAGTGGGGAAACCAAGGCATGCAGGTAATTGGTGCCAGCTGAAGTGACAGACTGTCCTGGGACCCTTAGGCCCAACCTCTGTGGGCCTGGAGTTGGCAGTGTGGCAGGGCCCTGGGTGTCAGGTGGGCTGGTACCCAGGCAGGCCTCCAGCCCTGACTTTCTCCTCCAGCCGGCTCCTTCCCTTCCCGGCTGGAGCTCATTAGCACTTGAATGAGGGGGCGGGATGGCTTGGGCCTCTGAGTCTCTTCTTCCCACCCCTCCCCCAGGCTGGGCAAGGCTTTGTCTGCCAGAGCAGTCTGGGATGGAGCTCCCACACTAGGGTGTAAGCAGGGGTCCACGCCATTAATGATTCCTTCTGCCTGCATTCTGACCAGTCTCTCTAGGCTCAGGCCCTGCCCCTCACCCAGTGGTAACACTGCCAACATGAGAAATCAAACCTTTGGGGCAGGAATGAGATGAGGTCCTTGGAGGGATGCCCTTGAGCTGAGAGAGGAGGTGAATCGGGGCACCTGGAGCTTAGCTGGGGGCATCCCAGGCAGGCAGGAGTGGGAAACCCTGATAGAGGGAACTACAGGAAGTAAGGACAGAGGGAATGAGCTGTGGCTGAAGGTGCAAGTGAAGCCAGCTGGGGGGCACAGGCTTCCATGCCAGAAGCCTTGAGGGGACATTAATCCACCCACTGTTTGAAGTGGAGCCGAAGCTGCCAAATGGGGTTTGGGCATGGTCAGGGACCCCTTTGAGATTGACAGCCTAACAGGGGTTGGCCCTTGGGCTGTCCTAAAAGGCAGGGTCACTGAATGGCATCATTGATGTCTCAGGCCTGTGAACGTTTATTTACCTAGGAAGTTTTGGCAGGTAGTGCTGAGAGTGGGTCATGACCAGGTCCCTAGGCCCCTAGCACTGCATCTGGGATAGCGGCAGCTTGGGCCACAACAGGCACACTGGTCCTGTACACCTTGCCCCTAATCTCAGACCCTGGCTGTGTCTCCCTCTCAGTCTCTGTCTCTAAAAGCCACCTATTCACTTGGCAGGACAGGATGGAGGAAGCTTTGTTCCCCCAAGCTCCTAGCCACTGAGGGATGAGGGCCTGCCACAATATATCCCCATCAAAGGATAAGAAAGTCTGACCCAGAGCCCAGGTGCTGCCACCCTGACACCCTTTGTGCTATGGGGGAGGCAGGACTGGACATATGAGAGCAAGGCACCAGTCAGGCAGCTATCTCACGTTCCCAACATCTTGGGCCAGGAAGTCCCAGCTTAGGAATCAGTGAAGACAGGGGAGGGGTTCCGCATGTTCTGGCCAGGCTATAGTTGATGGCCCCTGCCTAAAAATGCTCTGCAAGGAGCCCTTGGATGGTGGACTTGGTACTTGATACTCTCAGGTAGCCCATCCCTCAGCCACAGGTTCACAGTGGGGTCCCCTCTGCCCTGCCCAGCTCCTCTAGCCTGGAGCTCTTATTCTTACTAAACCCCAACCATGCCCTCACCCTGATAATACTTCTTGTGGCTCTGACTGCTCTTAGTGGTTGGGGAGGAATAATCTCCCAAATCTCACCAGACATTTGACGGGCTGGACCTTCAGTGTTGGCCTTCTGTGTGTATTTACAAGCTTAGTAGCGCCAGGCCAGTTAAGGTTAGGTCTAAAGATGGGATCGTCTGATCCCATCTGCAAGGCTTGTTGGGGACAAGGTGTCCTTGAAGCTTGGGGGATTCAAAGCTGCTACAACCTCAGGATATGCAGAGGAGGTGTTTTTATGGTTGTTTTTTGAGACAGTCTTACTTTGTTGCCCTTGGTAAAGTGCCATGGTGTCATACCTCATAGCAACTTCAAACTCCTGGGCTCAAGTGATCCTCTTGCCCAGCCTCCCTGGTAGCTGTTACAGGCACCCACCACACACCTGGCTTTTTTTTTGAGACAAGATCTCATTCTTGCTCAGGCTGGTATTGAACTCCTGAGCTCAGGCAGTCTACCTGCCTCAGCCTCCCAGAATGCTAGGATTATAGGCAGAGGAGGTGTTGATGGAAGCACCCACAGTTCTTATCTTGTCCCAGGCAGGGAGCAGAAATGACGGAGCAGTGAAGTCTGCCTGGCCTACCAGGGCTGGGCCTCTCGTGGAAGTGGTGTCCACACTGGAGGAAAAAGAGGAAGCAGCTGTGGGAGGAGGAGCTCAAATGAGGAAGAAGCTAAAGGGCTGCTTGGTGCTAGGGTGGGGGTGCAAGCCTGAGGGCCTCCTAGGGCTTTGCCAATTGGGGAGTCTAGGAAGTGAGTACCTGCCTAGACGTGTACACTCCTTGGGCCACCCTCCTGGCAGTCACTGGGTTGGGGCCAGTCCAGGTAGTTCTGTCCCTTGTCCTGCCTCAGGGATTGCTGGGCCTAGGATTCCAGAAAAGGTGGTGCCTTTGAGAAGGATTCCAGGCCCCTCCTTTGGCCACAGGAAGTGATGGCTGGGAGAGGGATGCTAGCAGGAAGGCAGAGAGCTGCTGTTAGATTCTTGAGTGGCCATTGCCCTCCAAAGCCGGAAGGCCAGCCACAGGCCCAGATGAATGCCTGGAAGTGAAGCAGCAACCCTAGGATTAGCTCACTCTGGATTTCCCCTACCTGGGGGTGGACAGAGGGGCCCTTGGCCCAGCCTAAGGATCACCACCACCACCCATTGGACCTGGGGGTGCCTTCACTGGGTCGAAATTTCCCCTTGGGTGATAACAGCAGCTGCCTCTGATTGAGCCCTCATTATTGTGTGCAGTTGGACTCTTTTTTTTTTTTTTTTTTCTGAGAGAGTTTCAAGCTGTCATCCTAGGTACAGTGCCATGGCATCATCATAGCTTATAAGCATCCTACAACTCTTGGGCTCAAGCTATTCTCTTGCCTCAGTTTTTCTGTTTTTATTTATTTTTATTTATTTATTTATTTGCAGTTTTTGGCCGGGGCTGGGTTTGAACCTGCCACCTCCGGTATATGGGGCCAGTGCCCTAATCCTTGAGCCATAGACGCTGCCTTAGTTTTTCTGTTTTTAGTAGAGACAGGTCTCTCTCTTGCTCAGGCTGGTCTCAAACTTATGAGCTCAAGCAATCCACCTGCCTCAGCTTCCCAGAGTGCTAGGATTACAGGTGTGAGCCACTGCCCCCAGCCTAAAAGTTGGGTTCTTCATGGTCTTATTTAATCCTATGAGACTAGGACTGGCATTACACCGTTTTCACCGATAAGGAAACCGAGGCTTCGGGACACTATATAATTTGCACAATAAGTGGAGATGCCAAGATATGACCCAGATAGTAACTGAACACCTGCCCTCCAATACCGTGGCCCCTTGGGTATCTGTGCCAGCTGGCAGGAATTGATCAGTCTTGATCAGCCAGGACAACAGGTGGATGATATGGGAGTATGTGTGTTCTGCTTGCGCCTAGCAGCCCTGCTGCAGGGGGCCTCAATTCCTAGGATATTGAAAGGGAGCTGTCTGCCCTAGAACATGGGACCCAGGACCTCACATGAATCTCTGTACTGCTCAAAACCAGAAATCTGCCATGTGGTCATGGGAGGACCTCATCCTACGTACATCTGTGTCTGTTTCTCACCCTTCCTCCTCGTCTGTGTCCTCTCACAGTGATGCCCATGTCATAGTTGGCAACTTAGCACTTACATATAACTAATGTTATGCTTATTTCTCCCACAACCGCCAGTCTGAGTGGGGCTGAGACCAGCCCTGAGGAAAGTTCAGAAGCTGTTAAAGTACAGGGTGGGGATGGGGACCTGGGAGTCATATAGATGAGTGGAAGGGAAGAATGTCCCTGTAGAGCTTTCACTGTGAATATAAACTCAGTGGGCCAGGGGATGGGGAATATAGTACCGTGTGACAGGTAAATGTGGGTAAGTGTGGGCTGGTAACTGCATGATGGCTGGTGAGGCTGGTTCCTCTTGCTCCATGGCCTTTGAATCTGAGTTTTGTGGCCTCTCCCTGGGAGGTTCCTGGGGACTCTCTTCTGTGTTATCAGGCCAGGTAGCTGAGGGCCTGAGAGAGGCTTAGGAGATCCAGAAGTGTCCCACATCTCTGTGGGCCATGAGACCATGCATCCTCAAGGCCACCCAAGAATTTTAGGCCCTAGAGGACCCAATCGATCATCTTCCTCACTGTGTGACCTCAAGCTGTCCTCTCCCCTTTTTGTGCTGGGACCTATGATGTCATTGTTCTTAGCTTGGTCTTTGGCCTATGGACACATGGACAGCTGCTGGCTTGGGTTGGGCCCTTAGGCAGTTTAGGGTGAGTGTGAGACCAGAGGGGAGGCTTCTCAGAGCAAGCCTTGGGCTTGGCACACTCCCTTGAGGTGTCCATTTCATAGATGGAGACACTGAGGCCCAGGCTCTGGACACCATGCTCAGGGTCCACCACAATGAATCAGAAGAGAGGTAGGGGTTATTCAGCTTTGAAAACAACCTTGGGACTTGAAGACAACCAAGGGACTCCTGAAATGAAGGTACTTCCATTAGTAGGGGTTCACCAAATGGCCTGGCTCTTTGTGTTACTTGGGTCTTGTCCAGCATCTCCTGGCCCCTGTAGAGAGTGAGACCTGTGGCTTGAGAGGCCAGTGACAAACAGGTTTCAGGGCCTCCTTTACCCCAGGCTGGCCTCCCTCACCTGGTATCTGAGTTTCCCTCTGTACAGTGGGCAAGGCCTTACTGAGGGAAAACATAGCTCTGCCCTAGAAAACCCTCCCCACATCTGGGCAGGACCCCAGGGCTCATTTTCCCTTGCATAGAGATCCCTGACTTGGTAATAGCAAGCCAACCCCCAGTTGTTAGTGTTTCACTGATGGGCATAATGAACCCCTGGAAGCTGCTTGAGGCAGCCCAAGTGTCTGCAGGGAGGGAGGTGTTGGGTTTCTTGGGGAATCTGCTGTAAGACTAGGCCACACGCATAGATAGGGGTGTTGCAAGGCCCATTCAAGATCCTTTGTCCCTGCCTTTCAGTGCCGGACCTGTGTTGAGCCTCCTTGGAGAGGGTGCGGGGACAAAGGGCAGGACCTAGAGGAAGGAAGAGATGCCAGGGGTGGGACTTAAAGTGCCTTTGTCTGTCTGTGCCGGCTCCCCTTCCCTCCCATTCCCATTGTTTCTGTGTGTGGAGTCTCTGCTGGCTGGGGGCTTCCCAGAGAGGGGATGGTGAGTAGGGCACCTCCCCTCGTCGTCAGTAGCTTAGGCTGCTTTACTTACACAGTGATCCTGGCCCTGCCCAGCCCCCACTTCCTCCACTGTGTCTCTGGCTGCTTGGCTTTCACTCCCTCTGGTGGTGGCTAGGCCTGGGACCCAGTGGCAGCTGGGATTGGGGGTGGGGGGGGACAGGGAGAGTAGGAGGAAGTGAAGCAAGGGGATGGGATCATGGGAACCTTGGGTAGGGCTGGAGATGTGGCACTTTCCTAGGGTGATAGTAGGAGGTAGTATCCAGGTAGGCTTACCAGGCTTGCTCACCCCCATCTTTCCCACTGTCAATGGGGTAGGCCAGGGGTTTGTGGCCACGTGTGTCTGTCTGGTACTAGCTGTGAGTTTGAGCTAGGCTGCTGCCCAAGTCTACCCTGTGGTCTTAGCCATGGGCTTGTGAGAATCTGTGCTCTCAGGCTTGCCATGTCAGCTGGCTGCTCTCCCACTGTGTTCCAGGGGAGCCCACCACATGGAACTCTCTGCAGGGTAGGCTTTTACCCAGCCTGCCCAGCTTCCTAAGTGTGTGAAGTTGGTGAGCAATGTCCGTGGTGAGGCCCTTGGTCAGTAAGAAGGCCCAGCTATGTAGGAGTGCCTGGTTGTGTGGAAGGGAAGTGATAAACACAGAGTGAGTGGCTCTGACTCCTGTCCCAGGTTACGCTAAGTCTCAGCAGGGACCCACCACTGCTCAGAATCAGCCTGCTGGTCACTGATCGTTGCTCATCTGTTCTTTGTTGGAAGCTTTCAAAGGCTGTCCTTCAGATGAAATGATCACAGCAGTCCACTCTGCAGGTTGCCATTGCAGTGACCAGCACAACGTGATCATCACAGGCTGCAGGATGAGAGGTTTGGGGAGAATCTGTAGTTTTCCAGAGGGTAGAAAAATAGTGACCGCTTTAACCTGAACACTCACCATGTGCCAGACATTATGAGAGGAGCTTTCCATTTAATCCTTACCCCTCTCCCAGGAGGAGATAATGGTATTGTTCATAGACAAGGTATCAGAGAAAGGGCAGGAAGAGAGCAGAAGCTCTGGGAGCTCTCTGAAAGGACCAGGATGGGCATCTGGGCTGTAGCAAGTTTGGACCTTCCCCTGCAGAGGATCTGAAAGTGAGAGGTAGGCTGGTTGGCCGCTTGAGGCTTGTCAGTTTCTGCACAAAGGAACCTGAGGCTAGAGAGGACAGCAGCATGTGACAGCTTCCCAGCAGATCAAAGCCTAATCTAGGAGTTTGAAGGTCCCAGATGAACAGACAGCAGTCACTTGAATGTTGGGGCCTGGGGTAAGCATCCAGCAATTGGACCTGTGGGCTTGTCTCTTGCTGCAGAGGCCCCGCTGGCCTTGTTCACTCAGGTGAGATGGTGCTGTATCCCTTCCCCCATCAGCTCCCTCCTCCAGCAGGGCTCAGCACTCCCAGAGTGGAAGCAGATGTTCTGATGCAGAGCAGCTGCCATCGCCCAGCATATCACAGCAATTACTATCTGCCTGCTGTGGGCCTTGCTGCTGCACCACAGGGCAAGAGCTGCAGAGGTTTCCTTCTTGGTGGGAAGAGGTGTGGCCCAATGAGAATGCCAAGGCCACCCCCAGGGAACCTCTGCAGGCCTCTCTGGTCCAACCCAGCTGGGTTTGGAGCACCTCATGGGGCTATCTGTGAGCAGGAGGGGCTGACTCCTGCTACCTTCTCTTGGCTCCTTTGCAGCAATCTGGAGTCAGTGGAAGTGTGGAAGGCATAGGGCTGGGTGGGAGGAGCTGGGTGTTTACAATCAGGGTGCAAGCAAAACTCTAGGCCACATTCCACCTTATCTGGCAGGGGAGATTCCAATGCAAAAGGGGTCCAACCAGAGTGAAAGAGTGAAGCTGCTACCCCACACCTCCCAGGGCACCTAACCTGTGGGCTGAGAGCCAGGGGTTTTGCCCCACACATTCCACCCAGGTGCTGTGGTTCCACCCACCTCTGCTCCTGGCCAACCTTCTCTGCTGGAGCTGCTCCTGGACCATGCCCATAACTGTGTCCCGGTGATCCCCTCTGCTTCCTGCCTGGTGGCCAACTCCATGCCTTGTCCTACCATTCACTGTTTCCCTCCTGTATCACAGTTGCTGGAAGGAGAATGAGACCTGAGTCCAGGCTTAGAGGCTCCATAACCTTGTTTTGCTTACTTTCAAGTTGGACTGTTTTTCAAGTCCCCCTGCAGGAGGCAGAGAATATCCTCTTAACTCTTAGAATTTGAGAGAGAGGCCTTAGAAGGGGAAACTGAGACTTGAAGAAAACAGGGCAAAGGGCATTCAGCTGGCTGGAATGGGGGGCAACTGTCCTGGCTGCCAGCCCTGCTTGCTCAGATGCTTCCTGCCTCGACAGCAGGTAGATCTGCTGTTGCTATGAAAATCAGATGCAAAGTGAATTTGTGTTGTCATCCCTATCATGGGACAGGGTTACAGAGAGGCCCACACCACCTACTAAGAGTGGCCAAAGAGGGACGGGCATGGTGGCTCACACCTATAATCCCAGCACTTGGGAGGTCAAGGTGGGTAGACTGCCCGATCTCACAGATTCAAGACCAGCCTGAGCCAGAGTGAGGCCTCGTCTCTAAAAATAGCAAGGTATTGTGGGCACCTCTAGTCCTAGCTACTTGGGAGTCTGAGGCAAGAGAATCATTTAAGCCCAGGGATTTGAGGTTGCTTTGAGCTATGATACCACACCACAAAGTGAGATTCTGTCTGAAAAAGAAAAGAGTGGCCAAAGGCCAGATACCCTCTCTACTCCTAATGGCCAGGTAGGGAAATTGATGCCTCAGGTGGACAGGGGTCCTAAAGTCACACAGGAGGAGGCAGTCTTCACTCTAGACCTCAGGGCCCCCGTGTCCTGGACAGCTGCTCCCCTCTGATGCAGCATGACTGATTTATTGCAAGATCACCTTCACCTTGGCCTCCATCCCCCAGTGGGGGCCTTGGTCCCGGCTAAGACTCTGGCTCCTTGTTCTTCCTCTGCTCCAGGATGTGCCCGTTCCCCCTGCTCTGTGGGAGCAAGTGGGAAGCCACTGCTGACTTCCCTCCCTTGAGGGTGTTTGGGCCGTGGTGGTGGTAGGGCTCCATGATAGAGCATCTCTCTGGGGCTTTGACCTCTGACCTCTCCTCACATTCCCACCCTATAGGAGGAAGAATATTAGTATGTGGATCATGGCTGATCTTGTGTCACACACAGCCAATGGGGCAGGAGAGGTGCTGCCATCTAACTGAAGCCCATACCCAGGCAAATAATACTGGACCTGGTGCTTCTAGTGCCCAGGGACTGAAGTGATAAAGAGGATCACTACTCCAGCCATGGTCTCCCACTCTGGTCAAGCATGTACTTTTCCTCCTAGCCTGGGAAATGAGCCTGGGAGAGTCAGAAGCCCAGTGATTTCATGCATATGGTGGCATTTGTGAAGAGAGCTCAGATCCTTCCCAGACCTACTCCTATAGGACCACCACTGCATCTTACTCATATCTGGTAAAATGTGGGTCTGCAAGGCCAAGGTGGGTGGATCACTTGAGCTTGGGAGTTCAAGACCAGCCTGAGCAATAGTGAAACTCCATCTCTACTAAAAAATAGAAAAAAGGCTTGGTGCCTATAGCTCAAGTGGCTAAGGCACCAGCCACATACACCAGAACTGGTGGGTTTGAATCCAGCCCCAGCCTGCCAAACAATGACAACTGCAACCAAAAAAAAAAAAAGAAAAGAAAAAATCTGGCTTGACACCTGTGGCTCAAGCGGCTAAGGGGCAGTGTTACAGAGAGGCCCATACCACCTACTAAGAGTGGCCAAAGAGGGCTGGCCACATACACCTGAGCTGGCGGGTTCGAACCCAGCACGGACCCACCAAACAACAATGACGCCTGCAACCAAAAAATAGCCAGGCGTTGTGGCAGGCACCTGTAGTCCCAGCTACATGGGAGATAGAGGCAGGAGAATGGCTTGAGCCCAGGAGTTGTAGGTTGCTGTGAGCTGTGATGCCATGGCACTCTACCCAGGGCAACAGCTTGAGGCTCTGTCTCAAAAAATAAATAAATAAATAAAATAAAACTGAAGCAAGAGGATCACTTCAGCCCAAGAACTCGAGGT
Organism: Loris lydekkerianus; assembly: GCA_963574355.1. NCBI lineage: Eukaryota > Metazoa > Chordata > Mammalia > Primates > Lorisidae > Loris > Loris lydekkerianus. Next base: position 114,485 of record CAUYPK010047868.1, read on the forward strand.
TGCTGTGAGCTATAATGCCATGACACTCTAGTCAGGGAGCCAGAATGAGACTTTTGTCTCAAAAAATAAAGTGAAATAAAAAATAAAATAAAATATAAATATGGGTCTGGGGTAGGGGGCTGAAGGTGGGCAAGAACCTTGGGGAGATCCACTTAATCTGTTCCAGTGCCTGGTATGACTTGTTGAGTGCTATAGAGACTGGGACCACAGTCTGCCTGGGGACATAGGGAGTAAAACACCAAGTGCAGCTAAGCCCTGAGGACTACATGGCCCAGCTGCTGTACAAGGCCCTCAGGATAGCTCTAGGAGGCACTGCATGGTAGACAAGGTGCGCTACCCACAACTGTGTACAATTGTGTGACTATTGTACACAACTGTGTGTACTACTACAACTATGTGACTTCAACATCTGTGCCTCAGCTTCCTCATTAGGGCTGAGGAAAGAACCTACTTCCAAGGACTGCTATGTAGAAACTAAAAGATTAAAGTCAGCAATGGGAGGCCAAGGTGGGTGGATTGCCTGAGCTCACAGGTTTGAGACCAGCCTGAGCCAGAGTGAGGCCCCGTCTCTAAAAATAGCTGGGCATTGTGGCGGGCGCCTATAGTTACAGCTACAAGGGAGGCTGAGGCAATCACTTGAGCCCAAGAGTTTGAGGTTGCTGTGAGCTATGACACTACAGCATTATACTAAGGGTGACAAAGGGAGACTCTCAAAAAAAAAAAAAAAAAAAAAAAAAAATGGGGCGGCACCTGTGGCTCAAGGAGTAGGGTGCCAACCCCATATACCGGAGGTGGCAAGTTCAAACCTGGCCCCAGCCAAAAATTGCAAAAAAAAAAAAAAGTTTGTTCTCAC
>CAUYPK010047873.1:0-45109 GCA_963574355.1 Loris lydekkerianus
TTCCTTAATAGAATGGAAAGAGAGGACGTTAACAACTTAAGGGGAAATCTCAAGCAACTGGAAAAGGAAGAACATTCCAACCTCAAACCAAGTAGAAAAAAAACATATATATCACCAGAATTAGGGCAGAATTAAATAAAATTAAAAACACAAGAACAGTACAACAGATGAATAAATCAAAAAAATTGATTTTTTGAAAAGGTCAATAAAATAGATAAACCGTTGGCCAACCTAATCAGAAAAAAGAGGAAAATCTCTAATCTCATCAATCAGAAACAACAAAAATTAAAACAGACTCCTCAGAAATTCAAAAAAATTCTTAATAAATAGTACAAGAAACTTTAGAGATCAATAAATCAAAAAAGATTCCCAATTTAACACATGCTGCAGGTCGAACTGGCTGGCAACCTGCAGACGGCTAAAACTGAACCCACACTTTTCACCATAAACTAAGATAGACTCTTGCTGGATTAAAGATTTAAACTTTAGACAGGAAGCTATAAAAATAGTAGAGAAAAATGAAGAACCCTGGAAATTGAATAGCTTCAATAATACACTACTGGGACACGATCAAACTCAAAAGCTTCTGCACAGCCAAGAACACAGTAACTAAAGCAAACAAATAGCCCTCAGAATGGGAGAAGACATGTTCAGGTTATGACTCCAACAAAGGTTTAATAACCAGAATATTTATAGCAACCCAATTCATAATTGCTAAGTCATGGAAGAAGCCCAAGTGTCCATTGACCCACAAATGGACTAGCAAATTGTGGTACATATATACCATGGAATATTATGCAGCCTTAAAGAAAGATGGAGACTTTACCTCTTTCATGTTTACATGGATGGAGCTGGAACATATTCTTCTTAACAAAGTATCTCAGGAATGGAAGGACAAGTATCCAATGTACTCAGCTCTACTATGAAGCTAAACTATAGCTTTCACATGAAGGCTATAACCCAACTATAGCACAAGACTATGAGGAAAGGGCCAAGGAAGGGGAAGGAAGGTGGGAGGTTAAGGTAGAGTGAGGGTAATGGGTGGGGCCACACCTACGGTGCGTCTTAGAATGGGTACAGGCAAAACTTACTATGTTTTGTATTCTAGGCAGAATACAAATGTCTACGTACAATAACTAAGAAAATGCCATGAAGGCTACGTTGAACAGTTTGATGAGATAATTTCAGATTGTATATGAAACCAGCCCATTGTACCCCTTGATTGCACTAATGTACAGCTATGATTTAACAATAAAAAAATTGTAATACTTGGTATATACTAACAAGAGGAGAGAAAGGGGAGGGGACAGGAGGGGCAAGAGGAGGAAGGGTATTTGGAGGGGGGCCTCACCTAAAGTGCATGATGCAAGGGTACATTTCAAAATTATTAAGAAAAGAATGTAATTGTGAAAGATGTATAAACCAGTTCGATGGAAGAATTTCACATTGTATATCAAATCAGTACACTGAACCCCATAAATGCATCAATGTACACAGTTATGATTTAATAAAAACAAAAAAATAAAATATTATAGATTAATTGAATACAAAAAAGATAAATAAAAGTCAACACTTGAGTACCTATTATAGTTGAGAAGTCAAACTTAACTTGAGTATGACAATTTTAATACAGTTTATTCCTTTCTTAAAATGTGTATACATATTTTGGCACCCTCTATATAAGCATATATGAAACTCATGTTAAATATTACATATAATGATCTAGGAATGTTGAAAATAAACATATTTTAAAAATCATATGCAAATGTTATTCGATAGGAATCAGAAGTGGCTATCTTAATATCAGATAGTGTAGACTTCAGAACAAAGAAAAATTACTGGAAACAGAGAAGGATGTTATTTTATAACGATAAATGTTTCAACACTCTAAGAACACATAGCAAGCTTAAATGTATATCTCGAAACAGAGTTGCAAAATATTTGACATAAAACTGATAGAAGTGAAAGGAGAAACAGAAAAAAATCACATTTATAGGTGAGAGAATACAACACTCATCTCTCAAAAATTGACAGAGCAACTATACAGAAACCAGCAAATATATAGAAAATTTCACTATACCATAAACCACATTGATCAAACACTCCAGCCAGCAACAGAATACACTTTCTTTCCGAGAATCCACAGAACATAAACCAAGACAGTCCATCTTCTGAATCATAACCCCAGCTCTTCTTGTGGCAATGTCTCCCCACTAACTCACAGAAAGGCACTCAGAGAACACAGCTCACCTGCACAAGAAGCCTGTCCTCATTCAAACTTAGTCAGGGACATACTGTATAGCAAGCCTTTGGAACAACTAGCCATCAGATTACATAGGATAGGGAAGAAGACAAGGTGGAGGGAACTCAAATAAACCTCCCTAAAAGATAGAACAGCAGCTTCATTTACTCTAAAATTCCATGCATAGTTCAGGAAAGAAGATTAAACAGAACTTTTAAATCCAAACGTTGTAAATGGCACTGACCAAAGCCATTGGTACCTTTCAGCCCCCACAGAAGAGAAGTGGTTCTGTGTCCAGAACCAGGACTGATCAAGCATGAAAAATTAAGTGACTTCCCTTAATTAGATTAGTCATTGAAATCCATTTGTAAAAAATGAGCCTGAACTTACCACTAAAAATGGGGTAAATTATTCTCTTTCAAATGTGCATTAATTCTAGGATATCACTTAGAAAATTACTTCATCCAACGTACTAAATGACGCACAAATTGCTCAGAAGCGTCATTATATTTCCCCAAAGTGAGCGATGTTTTCTTTTCTAGCCATTTATATCAAGTTGAATTCAAAGCAAAATATAACTTCCTGGATATTTAGGAAGGATATTTAGGACAGGTCAGTATTCTAAAAGCCAACCAAGTAATTTATAGGAATTTTGTCATATACTGGTAATATTCCATCAAGATAAGTTAAACTGCCATGTGGAGAGTAATATTCATTGTATATAAAGATATAACCTGTACTTTTTTCTTTGCTATCATTCCCCAAAGAGGCTGTGTATGTGAAAGTGTGTGTAAAAGTTTTAGTGTCTGAGTGGGCAGAAATATATCAGTCATTTCCAAACTGTTTGTTGAATTATTCTTTGTCATGTATTTTTTCCTTGTGATATTTGTTTTTGCCTCATTTTTTTACAGGCTATGACATTATAGAGCAGGTATACCAGCATACTCTTTTCTTCTTACATAAATTACTGGGTAATGAAAATATGTACACAATTCTCTTGGGAGACAAATCTAAATCATAAAATCAAGTTTTCTTTACCTGAAATGCAACATAAATTCATGAAAAATGCATCCCACTGTGTGTTAAACAGTAAGAATGCACAGCTCATTCTTGTCTGAGGTCCTCAGTTTCCCAGTGTAGAAGGTGAGTGTTGAGATCGACCTGTCTGCTTCTTGGGGAAATGTGCAGTTCCAATAGACTCGTGTATGTGAGGTATTTGGGGTCCCTTCGGGTCCCTTGGGGAGGGAGATGACATGAAGATTTGTAATCATATTATTTATGGTCATGATTTTATTATCTTTCATTCAAATAGATCTTTATAACCCTTAATTCGTTTCCATAAACCCCTGTGATACGTTGCTTTTTGTTCATTTCATAAGTTAGAATTCAGACATTGAGAAGTTGAGTGGTTTGCCCCAATTATGTAACCCCTGGAATTATAGAATAAAGAATTCCTAGCATCTATTATGCCAGGAAGCAACCCAAGAGCATCCTGGGTGTTGTGAGCCATTTCACTGTATAGGAGCCTAAATTGTGCTTGAGGTACGTGCCTCTGCAACAGGGAGTCAGAAAGATTTCCTTTTACATTTTATTTTTCACATACTGGAGATTTTTCAACAGTGAGAGAGAGAGAGAGAGAAAGCGGGGGAGAAAGTAGTGAACAGGGTTGAAATGGTGATCTTTGTTTTTGATGGTAAAGTGAATTTAAGATTTTACTTTTTCTTGCCTCAGCTTGAAAACATGTTGGGGAGAAAGTGTCTCCTTCCAACCAGCTGTTATTTGTGCTTTGTTTTAAACAGCTTGACTCAAACATGCTCCCCTTTCTATCCCCTGTTCCCCAATAAAAGTGCTGTATACAGAAGCCTCTGCTGAAAGGAAGCGCACATGACCCCTAGCTCAATGGTTAGATACTGGCTAACTGGAGCTATAAGAAGAAAGTACAGTGTTTCTCTTCTGCATTTTGGGATTCTTGTTTACAGCAGGAAGAACTCTAGTGCAGGTGTCCTCAAACTTTTTAAACAGGGGGCCAATTCACTGTCCCTCAGACCGTTGGAGGGCCGGACTATAGTTTAAAAAAAAAAAAAAACTGTGAACAAATTCCTATGCGCATTGCACATATCTTATTTTGAAGTAAAAAAACACAATGGGAGCAAATACAATCACACCGGAGCAAATACAATCACACCGCCTCATGTGGCCTGGGGGCCGCAGTTTGAGGAGCCCTGCTGTAGTGAGTCACTACTGAGGAGTGAAATGGAAAGTTTTCTCTGGTTTATTTGCTCTCTGTGTGTTGCCTGTTGCACGCATGGGTTGTGGTGCTTTGCTCAGTTGGGTAAAGAAGAGAAATAAACACAGGTAGTTAAAGAATAGTGTCCCTAAAATCATTTCTCCCTTTCTTTTTGCAGTTTTTATGCATATGTGTACTTATTTTCTTGGCTTTACTATCTGTTCTTTGGTAACATAAGAGAGAAGACTGATAAGAAGCATTAAACTTGGTGAAGCTTCACAAAATATTTTTCTAGATAACTTGCTATTTTTTTCTTTACCCCAGACACTGACAAGTGGAAGGTTTGGGATTGAGACAGAGAACGGGGAAAGCTTTGGGGCTATGACATGGAAATGTCTAACACATAATATGTGTTATTAGGGCAGAATTCTCAGGGCCTGATTATACCCAATCTGGTTATACCCAATCTGGGTCTAACCTTACCTGGTTATACCCAATCTGGGTCTAATGAATAAGAACTCGACAAGTTGATCTGGACCCAAGAAACTGCATGGAAGTGTAAGACTTCCTGAAGATGAGACATAACAAGAATGCCTAAGTAGCAGTACGAAATAGTTGTAATGAGTTCAGGATCTGAATAAGACGAATCTTGGCTTGTATTTCAGATCTATCACTTATGAATTACATAATATTGAGCAAGTTAGTTATGTCGTAAATTTCTATCTTTGTAGAAGCATTATTCCTAAAAGCCAAGAAAGGGGAAACAATCCAAATGTCCATTAGCTGATGAATAGATAGACAAAATATGGTGTGTGCAGCCATAGAAAGGAGTGAAATACAGGTACATGCTGCAATATGGATGAACCTTGAAAACGTTAAGCTTGATGAAATAAACCATACACAAAAGGAAAAATAGTATATAATTTCACTTATTTGAAATGTCTAGAATAGGCAAATCCAGAGAGACGGGGGTAGATTAGTGGTTGCAGGAGCTGGCAAGAGGGAGATGGGAGAGTGCTAATGGGAAGAGCTTCCTTTTGGTTGCAGTAATGATGGTACAACTTTGTGAAAATACCAAAACCACTGAATCACTTTTAAAGGGCAAATGTTGTGATCTATGAATTATATTACAATTTTGTGAGGAGGAACCTCTGTTTGTCACCTTTTTTATTATTTCAAAGTATAATTGAGTACCTTTTTCTAATGCTCAATTCAGGGCTAAATGGTTATCTTCTTGTAAAAGAGATTGATATTGGTTTCTCTCTCGTGGTATTGTCATTATGACAAAATAGAATGATGCAAGCAATACACATTAGTGTAGTAACCAGCACATAATACAAGCATACCTTGAAGATTATTAGGGTTTTATTTCAGATCACTCTAATAAAGCAACTTTTCAGTAAAGTGAATAATATGAATTTGGGGGGTTCCCAGTGCATGTGAAAGTTGTATTTATACTCTACTATAGTTTACATATATTCTAAATCCTTGGTTGCAATTTCAACAATGTTCACATTGTCAACAGGGGCAGAGTCTACCTCAAGAAAGCTTTCTTTGCTCATCCATAAGAAGCAAGTTTTTATTTGTCCACATTTTCTCATGTTGTTGCAGGTCAGTCACATCTTCAGGCTCCACATCTATTCTAGTTTTCTTGCTATCTTCATCACACCCAGGAGACTTCTGCCACTGAAGTCCTGAACACCTCAACGTCCTTGGGTAGGAACCAACTTCTTCCAAATTCCTATTAATGTTAACATTTTGACCTCCTCCCATGAATCCCAAATAGTTTTAATGACATCTAGAATGGTGCATCCATGCTAAGTTTTCCATTTACTTATCGCAGATCCCTCAGAGAATTTGCAATCATGGCAGCTATCGCCTTACAAAATGTATTTCTTAAATAAATAAGACAAGAAAATTGAATTACTTCTTGATTCATAAGCTACAGAATGGATGTTGTATTAGCAGGCATGAAAACAGCATTAATCTCCTTGTACATCTCCATCAGCTATCAGAGCTCTCAGGTGACCAAATATGTTGTCAAAAAGCAGTACTATTTTGAAAGAAATCTTATTTTCTGAATAGTAGGTCTCCAGAGTGAGCGAAAATATTTAGTACATCATGCTGTAAACAAATGTGCAGTCATTAAGGCTTTGCTGTTCCGTTGATAGAGCACAGGCAGAGTAGATTTAGCATAATACTTAAGAGAACTAGGACTTTTTGGAATAATCGATGAGCACAGACTTCAACATAAAGTCACCAGTCACATTAGCCTCCTAACAGGACAGTCAACTTGTCCTTTGAAACTTTGAAGCCAAACATTGACTTCCCCTCCATAGCTATGCAAGTCTTATACAGTATCTTCTTCTAATAACAGGCTGTGTCTTTGATGTCAAAAATCTCTTGTTTAGTGCAGCCACTTTCATCGCTGATCTTAGCTAGATTTTCTAGATAACCTGTCGCAGCTTCCATAGCAGCATTTGCTGCTTTACTTTGTATTTTATGTTCTGGAAATAGCTTCTTCCCATGAACCAACATCTGTAGCTCCCTCACTTCCCTCAGTCTTCACAAATTAAAGCAAGTTAGGGCTTTGTTTTGGATTAGCCTTTGGCGTATGGGGAATGTGTAGCTGATTTGATTTTCTACCCAGACCACTAAAACCTTTTCTGTACCATCAATAAGGGTGTTTTGATTTCTTATTATTCATCTGTTCATTGAAGTAGTACCTTTAATTTCCTTAAAGACCTTTGTTCCCTCTAATTCACAATTTGGCTAACTTTGGGGGCCTATCTCAGCTTTGCTATGCCTTCCTCACTAATCTCAATGTTTCTAACTTTTGATTTAAAGTGGGAAATATACGACTCTTCCTTTCATTTGAATACTTAGGAACCACAATAGGGTTATTAATTGGCCTTATTTAAATATTATTGTGTCTCAGGGAATAGGGAGACCCAAGGAGAGGGAGAGAAATGGTGGATGGAGCAGTCACAACACTGATCAATCAAGTTCACCATCACACCTACGCAGGTTTCATGGTACCCAAAAGCAATTACCACAGTAACATTAAAGATCATTAATCACAGTCACCATAATAGATATAATAATGAAAATGCTTGAAATATTGTGAGAATTACCAAAATGTGACCCAGAGACATTAAGTGACCATATGCTGTTGGAAAAATAGAGCCAAGAAACTTGCCCAAAGCACAGTTGCCCAAAACTTTCATTTTTAAACAGATATGTAATATCTGTAAATAATAAAGTACAATAAAATTTGCCATGCCTATAAGTGCCAAATAAATGTAAATTAATAATGAGAACTTGGTTCAATTCACCATTCATAGTTGACATACACTGAATTTTGATTTGAGCAACCCAATACAAAAATCCAAAATCCAACTTTTGGAGTGTTGACATGATGGTACCAAATTCCACACCTGCCTTCACGTGACTGATCGTATTTAAAATGAAGACACATGCAGCCAGTTTATTCAGCATCCCCAAGGGGGGGGGGGGGACATCTTCCCAGGCATCTTTAGCTTTCATATTTCTTTTCTCCAAACTCTCAGAAAAGCATACCCACAAAAATAATAATAATAAAAAGGCACGTGTGGGCTAGATGCACCAATGACAGGTTTACCACAAAGCCACAATGCCCTACATGGCCAAGATCTACAGGCATTACTTGCTGTGTTTTTTTTTTACATGGGTTTGGGGGAGGGTTGTTTGCTTTTTCTTTGTTTTACTTATTCTCTGATCTGCTCTTTGCAGGTATTGCTGAAAATGTCATAAAGGCATGCAAACGTCCCATAAGTAACAGTGGCAAAAAACAGAGGAAGTCTTTATGTTCTTCTATAGCTCAGAAAGTCAAGCTGTTAGAGAAACTGGACAGCAGTATACATGTGAAAGTTCTTCCAGAGAGCATGGAGTTAGAATGACCAGCATGGACGTAAGGGAACAGAAGGAAAAACTGTTGAAGTTCTATGCTGAAAGTGATAAACAGATGTCAATGAAAAAAAATAGAGTGGCTCCATCAGCACTGCAGTGAACACATGCCACTTAATGGTATGCTAACCATAAAACAAGCAAAGATCTATCTCAGTGAACTGAAAATTAAAGGAAAGTATGGCTATTCAACAGGCTAATTGCAGAAATTTAAGAAAATACATGGCATTAAATTTTTTAAAGATTTGTGATAGCCAGGTATGGTGGCTCATGCCTGTAATTCTAGCACTCTGGGAGGTCAAAGCAGGTAGATTGCTTGAGCTCAGGAGTTTGAGACCAGCCTGAGCAAGAGTGAGACCCCATCTCTACAAAAAAATAAAAAAACTAGCCAAGTGCTATCATCCCAGTTTCTTGGGAGGCTGAGGCAAGAGGACTGCTTGAGCCCAGGAGTTTGAGGTTGCTGTGATCTATGATACCACAGCACTCTAACCTTGGCCATAGAGACCCTGTCTCAAAAAAGAAAAATTTGTAGTGATTAATCTTCTGCTGACTACAAAGCAGCAGAGAAATTTAATAAAGAGTTTGCTAAGGTCATCACTGGTGAAAATCTAATGCCAGAACAAGCCTATAATGCTGATGAAACAAAACTGATTAGTCAGAATTGCTCCAGAAAGACACTAAGTATAGATGAGACAGCCCCTAGAGGACCTGAGGGTGCCAAGGACAAAACAATGATTGTGAGTTGTGCTAATGCGGCAGGTACACATTAAGTGTGAATTGCATGATACGCAAAGGTCTACGTCCTCACTGTTTTCAAGAAGTGAATTTCTTACAAGTCCAATATTATGCTAACAAAAATTCATAGTTCACCAGGGACTACTTTCCTGATTGATTTCACAACCATTTTTTACCAAGGGCTGGTGTTCACCATTGCAAGGAGATGGGTAAATGACAAGTACAGGATTCTGTTATTCCTTGAGAACTGCTCTGCTCATCTTCCAGCTAAAAATTGTATCAAAAAATAATGTTTATGTCATGCATTTTTCCCCAAAATGTGACTTTACTAATTCAGCCATGTGACAAGGGTGTCCTTAGATCAATGAAGAGAAAATATAAAAATACTGTCTTGAACAGCACACTAGCAGCAGTGAACAGAGGCATGAGTGTGAAGGTCTTAAAGAAGAATTTAAAATGAGGATGCTGTATTGCTGTTGTTAACATCAATAATGGGGCACCAGTTGTTCATTCATTGAAGGATGGTGAAATAACTAAAATATTTCTGAATCAAGGTGATCATGATACATAACAGTGACAATGAAGATGATGTTAACACTGAAGAAAAAGTGCCTTCAGGTGACATGGTGAAAGTCCTTATGGAAAGACTAGAGCAGTATGAATTCATAACAGAACAAGAAAACTTACCAGTTTATGAAATCAAAGAGATTTTTAAGACAAAAAATGTTGTTAATGAAGCATACAATCCTGAAAGAGACCTTTGAAAAAGTCAGCCAAGCAGAGTGCCTGCTCTTCCCAACAGGATCCACTTCCCAGTGGTTCAAATATTTCTGATGTTTCTTCTCATCTAAAAAAAGTAAAATTCAGTGCACAGTGACCTTTTAATCAAAACATAGTATCATAGGTCAAAACAGAAAGCCTGTCATTTGTTGTTGCCGTTTTGTTACAGGTATTCTGGTGATGCTACTGTGTTGCTTACTTACCCAGGACACATTATTTTTGCACTGCCATATGTTTTCCTGCTAAGTACTTGTTTGAAAACAAATGTAAGGAAATGATTGTTCATGGGTGACATATAAATTCAGAGACAGGAACGGTGGTGATGTCAAAGAGCCACAGATTGTCACTATGGATGACTGAAAGTGACATCTTTGCTTTCAGATGTTTCAATATACATAAACTTTCTTTCATGCACAAAATTATTAAAAATATTATATAAAAGTACCTTTGGGCTATATATATAAGGTATTTTATATAACATAAATAAATTTTGTGTTTAGACTTTGGTCAGTCCCATCCCCAAGACATCTCATTATGAATCTGTGCAAATATTCTAAACTGTTAAAAAAAATCCAAAAATTGAAACACTTGTGGTCTCAAGCATTTCAGATAAAGGACCCTCAGCCTGTGTGTCAGCCATCCTCATCTAACCTCCAGATTTTCCCAACTCTGACTTAGCAATTGACCCTAAGCAGTGTGGCTAAGTGACTAAGTCTAGTGTGCACCTTTGTCACTTCCAGGCTTATCTTGCCCCACAAATGGAGATGTTAAGAGTTAGCGGTTAAAAATACAGGGAACCCAGCTAAATGTGAATTTCAAACAAACAACTAAGGCTTTGATTTTTTTTTTAGCATAAACATGTCACAAATATTAGATAGAACATTCTAACACTAAAAAAAAATATGCGATACTCGGGACATAATTATACTAATAAAAATGTTATTTCTTGTTTATTTGAAATTCTAGTTAAGCTGAGCAACCTGCATTGTACTTGGTAACCCTACTCTTGTGAGGTCTCTGCACTAGGCTGGAAGGCCACTAGAAGGCCACCTTCTGGCCTGGGAGCCCTTATCATGAAGCCATAGTAATTGCTCATATTCAGAGCACAGCAAGGAGCACTGCATATTCATTAACTGCTTTCTATGGACTCCATCCCAGTGCTCTGCAACATGTTGGCCTTGCTCTTGTTGTCCCTCAGCTCTTTCTCTAAACTCTGATTCAATCTTCTATGCAAGTGCTATCCCCAAGGAATAAGCATCTATCAGCATCTTTCCACTTTTACTTGGAAAAGGGAGCCTTTTGGGAGTGGAAGTGCTCCATTTGCATGCATCCTTTTTAGGTGGCATTCACTTCCTATCTTCAGTAAATAACTGAGACCAGAACTTAAAATCCAATATCTGTGATTTATCCAAAAATAACATAAACACAGGCAAAAAAAAAAAAAAAAAAAAAAAAGTGTGATTGCAAAACATGCATTAAATGCCCATTGTTAAGCATAACCTCAGCCATCAGGTGTAAAGTGTCAGTTGCCAAAACCAAACCTGTAATATTTAAGTATGAGACAAATATTAAATCGATGATTGTATAAACATAATGATTCTGTGTTGAATTTAACATTCAAAAGTAGCTCATTACTAGTCAGCTTGATATTCTCTTCTTCTTTGGGAAATTTTATTCTCTCAGGAGGTTTCTCACCCTTTCAGCAAATGTTTCACTACTGTGGACCTCAGAGACAGGTGAGAATCTGAATTTTATTTAGAGTAAGCGATGGGCCCATGTCAGGGACCCCTTGAGCCATAAATTATCCCATTGTTTATTTGGAAAGTATCACTGATAGGACTTGCTATATAATTTGTGGGACCCAGCACATAATGAAAATGCAGGGCCCCTTGTTCAAAAATCATTAAGAATTTCAAGTGCTAAGAGCAGAACATTAAACCGAGCACAAGGCAACCTCCCAGGTAGCACATCCATGAAGCAGCACTGAACACAGAAATCACAAACGTCAAACTGAGTCAACATTTTAGGAGTGCAGTTATTGGCATTCCTCTTTCTCTAAGCCAATTGTTGAAATCATCTGATAAATCGTATTCATGTTCTCTTGATCTCATCTGATGGTTTTATCTAATCCTCAAGCCCCTAAAAAAATCTGGGAAACACGGGGTACCTCTGGGTGAGGAACTGAGTGGCTGCAGGACAGGGATGAGAGGAAGACGTTTGCCATGTGGCTTTCCGCACCTTTCGTATTTTGAACCGTGTGATGAGAATATTTTATCTAGTCAAAAATGAGTAAACAAATGTAAAGAGAGATCTGGAGTTTCAGATCCACCCCAGGTAAACAAGCCACAGAATTTTGAATGTTTGTAGGGGGTAACCATTTGGGGCGTTACTTTTCTGTTTTTCATGAAGTATCCCTCAATGGAAAAATATTTCTAAAAAACAATCATACAGTACTCAAGGATGGCTTCAATAGAAAATAGAATTCACAAAGTAGGCCGAATACGGTAAAAGTGCTCCGTGCTTCACAAAGTACTTTCATCCCCTCATGTAGGGTATGTTTTCAGCATGAGGTCATTGTGAATTACATGACAGAATATGGTTCTCATTGTGATCTGGCACTTCAGGGCCTAAATCAAACTCAGTGTTAGTAACTGGGCCCTTTGGGTGACATTTCTGTGTTCTAAAGCTTTCCCTAAGGTTTAAACTCTTATCAAGATTTATTTTTCATGATTCCATTTTCCTGTATCTTTAAACTTTCTTCTTTTATTCTATGATCCTTTTAAAGCACAAGAATGATTTCATGGCATGGTGTGGAAGACTCAGTATTTATTCCAGAAAGTGACAATGAGTGGAGAATTCTGGTGAAACATTCCATGCTGTTTTTTGTGGTATTATCTGTTCCTATGTGGGTGTGGGTCTTAAAGAATAGCTCAATAGACAAAGAGGTAGGATACTGAATTAAGACTTGATTATAGTCATTGAAAAACTATTTATTCATTTATTTATTATTTATTTATTTAAGACAAGAGTCTCACTATGTCACCCTCAGTAGAGTGCTGTGGCATCACAGCTTACAGCAACCTCAAACTCTTACGCTCAAGCAATTCTCTTGCCTCAGCCTCCCCAGAAGCTGGGACTATAGGCGTCTGCCACAACACCCAGCTATTTTTAGAGACGAGGTCTCGCTCTGGGGCTCAGGCTGGTCTTGAACCTGTGAGCTCAGGCAATCCACCTGCCTCGGCCTCCCAGAGTGCTAGGATTACAGGTGTGAGCCACAGCTCCCGCCCTGAAAAACTAATTATTATGTAAGTTTAGAAACGTACTCCAAACCAACATACATGTTAATGATCAGATAAAAGTTAATAGTAAGGCATAAACTTTTAACCTTTTACTAACACAACCACCAGACTTGGCCATGACCCAGATTAGGACTAACATCATGGAATATCATTAACACCACCTATAAATCATACATGCATTTATTTTCTATTCATAACTTTATTGGTAATTGTGAAAAATCAGAAACAACCTAAATGACTAACAACAAGGAAATGAGTAAGCTATCTACCCAAAGAATAAAACATTACACAGCCACTAAAAATAATTCTTTCACTAAATATAATGACATGATAAAATTTTCAGATACAATCCTGAGTGAGCAAGGAGAATATAATTTTGTCAAATTGACACAGGGAAGGGAAGTTAAGAGTGGTAATCCTGATGTGTTTACACATATGGTCAGATTGAACATAATTTTATCACAATTTTTTCTGGTTTCAAAAACTTTTACAATAAACATGTACATTACAAAAACTATGAAAATTAATTTTTAAGGCAAGTCAAGATTTCCCACAACCAGACCCTGGAATGCAGTACATCTGCCAATATGCAGGAGTCCTTCCTGAATTACAGGTCCAATCAGGTTCCCAAGGCAGTGATGGTCACTAATCTCCTAATGCCCAACAATATGAGGCATTTGCAGAAAATGTTCCTCAGAGATCTATAGGAACACAAAATCCAAATCAATCAAGGTAACATATATGGAAGCGCTTCTTGAAATGTGCAAAACAGGGGTATATCAGATACATTAAAAATGAGCAAACTGACCAAATTCAACACGTGTGATTGTCAATAAGCCTGTCTCATAAATAGGGCTTTTTAAAAACAGAGCATTGGTGAATAAGGACGTACTTTGCAAACGGATGTTCGCTTTAGTCATTAGACTCCACATGGGCAGGACAGGAAGAGTCTTTTCAGCACTTTGCATTATGTGGGTCATGACAGCAGCAGCCTGTCACTTCCCACAGCACTCAGCACAGTGACCATGTGAAAAGTCTGACCTGGATCCACCGACCCTCGCTGAGCAAGAGCCTCAGTGATACAAAGGCAACAAACACCAGTTTGCAAACTGTCCTCATTCTCTTGCTTCTGTGGAAATCCCATAATACTCAGGATTTCAAACCCAATAGCGCAACTAAAATTCTCACCCGCTGTACAATGGCAGCACCTCCAAACAAATAAATTCTCTACAATGACACGAGCTACCCACCTAATAATTATTTATACTGCACACGTGTTATCTGTGATGAACGCATCAGGTAGTTTAATGCAAATACAAAGTGAGGAAAAGTAGCAGGAGAAAGTGGCTGCCGGGTACAGGGCAGAAGACTGGGCTCTGCAGACAGGATGCTGATGGTCTTTCTAGAACCCCAGTAACGCAACTTCTTCCACATGCAGGTTGGGGGTTTTAGGAAGTGGCTTCTGCTGCTGCCCTCCCCCCACACCCCAGAATCAGAATACAGTGTTCTCTGAGGTCTTTTCCTACTTCTTTTAAAGACATGTTCTAACTCTCAAAGCAACAAAGAATAAAGCAGCTGTGTTTACGTGTTTGAATACAAATTATTTTTACCTCGGGAAAGACACTTTTCAGTATATTGAATTCTTAATCACTTTGAATGAGGAACTAAATAAATGAATTTATGAATGAATGAATAAATGAATGCGTATCTCAAGAACTTTGAGAATGGGGGTCTAGGAGGGCCAGGGAGGGCACATGTTAGTTATCCAAGGCTCAGATGGCCTGTACAAAACAGACTCCAAGAAAAACTGAAGGTTAGTGCGTGGTTCATGAGCGCTCAACCTCCCTGCCACCCGTGGCCCCCAATTACCAGGTTTCAGGTATGAAACCCAAAGAAGGGAATGAATTTGTGACTAGGGATTCACCTAGAGCCATCCTCTGCCATATATCAAGAACAACAACAACAACAATAGTAATAGCAGTAGTCATAGTAAGAATAGGTAACATTTTTGAATAATTACCATGTGCCAGGCTCTAAACTAAGCTCTTTGCATGAATCATCTCAACCAAGTATCATTAAAATCCAATTTAAAAGATTATTAGCTCCATGTTACAGATCAAAACTCGGACTTAGAGAAAACAATTAACTAGCCTAAACTACATGGCTAGTCCTATGCTATTCGTATGTTAATTAAATTACCAGGTGCCTAATTATATTTTACACTTTATAAGGAGTTAGATTATATCAATGTGGCCAATGTTTCTTAACCCAGCTGCACATCAGCACCACTAGCATCTCCACATTTGGAGTGATACTCAATGATTTCCTAAGTCAAGGTAAAGAATGCCTTGAATTAGGTGACTCTCAAGATCCTGATCTTGGTACCGAGAAAGTCAACCTGGCCCTTGGGTCACAGACACACTGGTCAAGTAACAGGTATTTGAGACTGCCCCTCATTTTCTCAGCTGACACCCAAACTGCCTGCCTCTCCAGCGATCTATTATTACAGATCTCAAAAGTGCAAATTATGATGTTTATTTCTTCAAATTACTTAACCGATGTTCACATTGCAAATTCGGCAAGGGAAATACCACCACCAATTTGAATAAAGACTACAGTATAATAGAATGTCCCTTCCAAGAAAAACAAACTGGTATAACGCAGAGATGAAAGCTGGGAAAACACATGTAGATCATCCAGTCCTGTGGTTCTCAATCCTGGCTACACGGCAAAGTCACTTGGGGAAGCTGTTAACTACTGTGCCAGATCCCGCCCAGCAATGTTTGATTTAACTGATCTGAGGTAATGCCTAAAATTGGTATTTTTAAAGCTTCCTAGCCATAATGGGGAAGCACAGAGTTAGCCCAGCCCCTCATTACCTACAAAATGGCTTACCTGAGGCCACTTAGCCTGTCATGGGCAGGGCCACACTACATTTCTCTAGTCTTCTTTGGATCTGTATTGAACCAGAACTATGGTTTGGGGTTCTTTTTTTCCCAAAAATGTTCTTAGAAAAAGTGCTAGCCATAAGAGTTGAAGAAAATCAAAATCACAGACAATTACAAATATGTACACAAATCCTTAAGTACATCCCCATTGCCACCTTTCAACGAGTCAGTGTGTTAATTGTAATTGCTCTATTTTCCTTGCTTCAGTTATGGAGAGGGTGAAATTTTTCAGAGGAACCACATGGAAAGGCGATTGTCCAGATGCAGGCTAATGGGCAATGCCTTAACCACGCAGGGGCACATGCTCGGTGTGATGCATTGAAAACCATTGCGGTTAATGAGCTGATCCTAATTGTGCTCATTTCCCAGCAACCTCAATAGGCTTGTATCCTGGGAGACAGAATACATTTCTGGTCACTCATTCTAACCTCAGAAATCAAGGAAAATAACAGACTTCCACAGAGGCCAACCTACCCGGCAATACGGAGACCACGAGCTTTTGAAAATAAGTGCCTGGGAGGAACAAAGAGAGATGCAGGAACTTGATCACTCTTGCCCTGTAAACACAACGCTCACGGCCCTCACAATCTGACTGTAAGTACTTTAGTCAGGCAACTACAATAAATATTCCTACTTCCAAAAATAAACGGTTATATTAACATGAGCTTAGTATCTTTAGTGAGACGTATAGATCAGTTTTGTGGGGAAAATGTCTTGAACAAATTAAGAATGCTAAAAACGGTATAGTTAAACATGATACTTAATTTTATTTTTCAGAGCACAACTTTTTAAGCCCTCCAACCCAACCATTTATGCAAAGTACTAATTAAAATGTGCTGCCTATGTTTTAAAGGAGTTTCTTACACAATGTTAGAACCCAGAGCATTCAGCAAACACCCGTTTGTAATGAATTGAGAACATGACACAGGAGGGTGATCAGTTAAAAAATTAATTTGTCCTTTTTTTGTTTCCTGTTGCTGTATGTCCATCCAAAAGGAAGGGACCACAACTCTGTGTTCCTAAAGTCAGGTCCTTCTCACGTACAGAAAGAAAGACAAGATCAGGTATTGTGGGTTTAAGGACAGGCCCTCTGGGCTATCTTAGACTCCCACAAGCCCTACTTTTGAAAGAAGGGGCAGAATGAGTACTTCTGTACTCATGAGTTTGAAAGTGGGAAAATGGGCATCGTTCCATGCCCAGGACTGTGAACAGAGACAAGGTTTGCAGATGCTGCAGTCACTGGGAGGCCTTAGAGGTGTCAGGCCCCTGGAGTGTACAGGAAGGAACAGCAGGAGCCCAGTCAAGGGCACCTACCCAGAGGCTGCCATGTGGAGTCTCTGAAGAATCTAGGCAAGGACCTGGATCTGGAAACATGGATTGGCAAAGTGCATTCACAAATGGTCCCAGCACTTGACCCACATAATCATGTCACCATAGGAAGCAACCATAGTGCAACCCCAGCCAGGGATTTGCCCCACTCAAATATGAGGACATTGCAGGAAAACATTTTAGGATACCACAAGCCCATGGAATGACTGTACAAAACAAGGTCAGACACCTCTGAAAACTATTAGTATTGGAATTCTCACCTGTTTGGAATAATGAGGGCCAATACTAGTTTTAATAAAATCCATCTCAAAAATATAAAATTTATTCCCTGAATATTACCAAAATTTGGCATCTATTCCATATGTGTAAGAAACTTTATTAACAAATAATTTGTGTCACTAAATTCGCTTTGAATGTAATGCAAATATATTTTCAGTCATAATTTAATCCAGATGTTCTGTGACAATACAAGAAGAAAAATGGATGTTTGGGTGAATATCATCAAAGACTCTTCTCCACATAAATCCCCATTGCTCATTAAATGAGAAAAGGATTTCCTTGGATCTTGCTAAAGACATCTAAAAGGTACTTAGTTTAAATTTGACACTTTCTCTCATCACAATCTCATTTATTTATTCTTTCAACAAAGACATGTGTTAAATTCCCACTGCCTGCCAGGTATGTCTATATCTGACTCTTCTTAAATACCAGCCTCTGCAAGTGCCAGTAGGGACACAACACAGAGAAAGAGAGGAAGAAAAGTTGCTGTTCTCACAGAGACTTTAGGCAAGAAAAGCACCATAGAGTTTTTCGGCAAAAAAAAAAAAAAAACCTAACAAAACTCATCAAAACATCGAAATAAATTTTGGTAAGTGCCATCCATAATGAAAGAACTACATGTTCTAACACAGTGAACAGCGGAACATAAATCTAGTCCAGTGGTTCTCAACCTTCCTAATGCTGCAAACCTTTAATACAATTAAAAAGGGTCACAACCCACAGGTTGAAAACCACTAATCAAGTCAAAGAAGGCACCTAAAGGAAGTGATAAGCTGAGATAAAAAGATAGGAAGAGTTAGCCAGGTGGTGACTGCTGCATAAGTTATAATGTCTCATTATCTTTTTAACCACCAAAATGAAAACAACAGTGTGAGTTTCAACATGATAAAATTCCTCAAGTCCAGATAAGCACCCAAATCTAGAAGGCAGGTGAACCAGAGAACTGTTTGATCAGAGAGTGTCCGGGCATGGGAGGTGCTTCCTCACCTGGAGCCCAGGCTTTGGGTTATCCCCTCTGCTCCTATGTCCCTTCCCTCAGGAAAGACCCTCCACTTGAGCTGGGACTCCCATCCTCTCTGGCCATCTCAGTTTCATTTCTGATCTTTTCCCATCTCTCCCCCCTCAATAATACCTCTTCTCTACTTGGTCATTCCCTTTGGTGGTAAACATATCTTAATATTGTATCCATGTTTTTTCAAAAAGCAAAAAAATTATAAAGCTGAACAACCTTCTTTATCCATATAATACACACAAGCACACACACAAAAAAAAACCACAGGCACACAGACCCCCAGCTACCACCTCATTTCTCTACCCACCTTTCACAGTGGAACTCCTTGGAAAAGTCCAACATACTCGCCATCCCACTTCCTCCAATCATCCTTTCCTCCCCAGTGCTGTACAGACATGGCTCTTCCTAAGATCAGCAATTACCTCCTTTTTTCCAAAGCCAATCAGCAGTTCTCTGTCCTCCTCTTATTCATCCTCTCAGCTGCATTCGATGCGATTGTCTATACCCTCCCTGAAACACTGTCTACTTCAGGTTGCCATACTCACACCTGCCCCCAGTTAGGCACTCCTCCATCCTATCCTGGGTCTGCCTCCTCTAAAAATCCAGGAACATTGGCTTATCCCCTGGGCTCAATTCCATTCAATTCTTACTTTCTAAAAGATCTCAGGCACTTCCACAGGTGCAGTAAAATCCACATACTAGTGACTCTCAAATTTCTATCTCAGGCTTAGTCTTCTCCCCTAAGCTCCCAATTTCTAAAGCCTCTGGCCTCCCTAACAGCACATCTGTAAAGAGTGTGGCCAAAACAAAACTCCTGATCTGCATTATCCCACAGATCTACCCCACTTCAACCAAAAACCTACATAGTCCTGATCTTAACCTTGCAGCATTTTTATATTTCCACAGTGCTTATCACCTTTAAACATATGTACTGTATGATTTCATCTATTTAACTCATTATCTGTTGTCTATGTCCAGGGAAATATAAGTCCCACAAGGACAAAGATGTTTGTTTGCTATTATATCCTAAGTGCCTTGAACATTGTCTTATATATAGTAGGCTCTCTCAAATAAATGTTAAGTAGATAAATTCATGAGAAATATGTGGCTTGCCTAAGACAGAATGCATTGCATTATGTAAGAGTATAACCAGAAATTTGTTCATCACAAAGATGTAAACCAACACAAATTAGGACTATGATTTAGACCCTAGAGCAGTGGTTCTCAACCTTCCTAATTGCCGCGTTGTTACAAATGGAACAAAGGTTGAGAACCGCTGCCCTAGAGAAAGGAGTAAGAGTCCTTGAAAGCCACCCACCTGCTAACCAGGCAAAACCATGTTGCTTGTATAGGAATAACAAATAAAATCCCATTTGGTTACGCCTCTGAAATTTTGGAGTTTATTTGTTATAGAAACTTACTTAATACACATTTTAATGCGAAATTTTTCCACGTGAAATGGATTCATGTGCTTTGGGGGAATTTACATTATTCATTCAACAAACATGCCGAGTTCTTGCTGTGGGCCAAGAACTCTGATAGGCATAGAGGGTTCAAAGATGAGTAATAGAAAATCACTTCCCTCCAGGAAACCCAACATTTACAATATCACCTTGTAAATTATATTTTAGAGGAAAAGGAAAGGGGCTGTTTGAGCCCAGAAGAGAGAGCCAAGTTCTTACTGGCAAAGAGAGGGATCAGAACCCAGGAGGTGACATTTGGACTTAACTTTTGAATTATGAATATGATGAAGAATGAAAAAAGAAAATATATCAATTTTGTAAAATGTTACTTGACAAATTTTATTCCAAATTATTTGGCCTTTTCACTCTGCACAATTGCTCCCAGGGTTTCATTAAATACGATTCATATTTATTTCAGAGGTGAAATTGAACTTCAGGATAGATATATCACTCAAATAAGCTTGATATAATATTTTTCTACTTGCTGGTAGAGTGGTAACATGAGATGATAAGCAAGATATCCAAATAGTTAATTTTCTTTAAAAGAGGACTGAATAAAAGCCTTTTTTAATCATCTAAGAAAACACTGGTAGTTATTCCACAATATTTCACATTGACTAAGTGATAAACTGTTCTGTTTGGGCGGGGACAGGGAGGAATCTAGGAGCCAGAAAACCCTTGTTCATCTTCCAAATGATGGCATTTGTTTTACTGAAATTTACAAAAGTCTTCTCAATGAATCATGTATGCATTTTTTTTTTTTTTGAGACAGAGTCTTACTCTGTCACCCTCAGTAGAGTGCTGTAGTGTCACAGCTTACAGCAACCTGCAATTCACAGGCTTAAGTGATTCTCTGGCCTCAGGCTCCCAAGTAGCTAGGACTACCGGTGCCTGCCACACCACTGGCTATTTTGTTGTTGTTGTTGTTGTTATAGTTGTCATTGTTGTTTAGCAGGCCCAGACCGGGTTCGAACCCGCTAGCTCTGGGGTATGTGGCCGGCACCCTAAGCACTGAGCTACAGGTGCATAGCCCATGTAGCTTTCAAGAACTAGTTAATCTTGACATTTATTAAGTAAGTTCTTATATGTAAAAGACTGGTTAAGGTTCAGTGAGGATAAATACTGAGCAAAATATGAAGGAAAAGGTTCTGCAAACACATGTGGGGTATTATCTGGAAGTTGTGTATGTAGTAAAAATCAAATCTATCTCATTCTATCTGGCGCTGATTCAGTGGTTCTCAACCTTCCTAATGCCGTGACCCTTTATACAGTTCATGTTGTGGTGACCCCCAACCATAAAATTATGTTCGTTGCTACTTCATAACTGTAATTTTGCTACTGTTATGAATCATAATGTAAACATATGATATGCAGCAGACCCCCAAAGGGGTCACGACCCTCAGGTTGAGAACCACTGGCTTAGCTCCTTCAGCAATATGTCTTACCTAGTTCTTCTTTCTACCGGCATGAACCACCATGTGAGGGCCCGGCATGGTAGCTCACGCCGGTAATCTTAGCACTCTGGGAGGCTGA
Organism: Loris lydekkerianus; assembly: GCA_963574355.1. Taxonomy (NCBI): domain Eukaryota; kingdom Metazoa; phylum Chordata; class Mammalia; order Primates; family Lorisidae; genus Loris; species Loris lydekkerianus. Next base: position 21,793 of record CAUYPK010047873.1, read on the forward strand.
GACAGGTGTACTGCTTCAACTCAGAAGTTCAAGACCAGCCAGAGCAAGAACAAGACCCTGTTTCTGCTAAAAATAGAAAATATAGGCATTGAGCTCAGTACCTATAGCTCAAGCACCTAATGCATCAGCCACATACACCAGAGCTGGTGGATTCGAATCTAGCCCAGGCCTGCCAAACAACAATGACAACTACAACCAAAAACTAGCTGGGCATTGTGGTGGCCACCTGTAGTCCCAGCTACTTGGGAGGCTGAGGCAAGAGAATCGCTTAAGCCCAAAAGTTGGAGGTTGCTATGAGCTGTGATGCCACAGCACTCTACCCATAGCAACAGCTTGAGACTATCTCAAAAAAAAAAAAAAAAAAAAACTAGAAAAACCTAAGCAAGAGGATTGCTTGAGCCCAAGAGTTGGATCTTGCTGTGAGCTATGATGTTGCCACAGCACTCTACCAAGAACAATAGCTTGAGACTCTGTCTCAACGTAAGAAAAAAAAAAAAAAAAAAAAAAAGTAATAGGTAGAATTTAAAATGAGGGTGGGCAGCCCCTGTGGCTCAAGGAGTAGGGCGCTGGCCCCATATGCTGGAGGTGGCGGGTTCAAACCCAGCCCTGGCCAAAAACTGCAAAAAAAAAAAAAAAAAAGTAATTATAAAAAATATATATAAATAAAATGAGGGCTGGAGAAAACATAAGCATAATGATAATAATGAAATAAATCCTTTGCAGAAAATTTTTTCTTTCCTAAATATTTTGCTATCTTATTTGGTCTTTATAATATTGTGAGAAAAATGTTAGACATAATATGGACATAAAAATCTTTCCTAAGTCAACATTTAATTTTTTTATTTTTTTAAACTCCAACTCCCAATCACATTCCAGTTTCTCAAATCCAGACAACATCCTCTCTGTCTTCTGCTGGTTTAAGCCCTGGATTGGATGCTTAAAAGGGTGGGCCAAGAGACAAGTACAGAAGTCAGGCACACCCCTCTGTCCCCAAGCTCATAGTTTAGTGGAGAGTGTCCGGAAACATGGAGCCTTGTGTTGTCGGCCAGGGACTGGCCAGATCTCCGGCCCGGCCTATCTAGTGTCCGGTCGTGGACTGCTGTACTACCTTGCTAGGGAGCAACTCCCCTTAGGTGCCTGAGGGCCATTCACTTAGCAGAAAGGAGAGAGAGAAACTCCCTAGGAGGAGAGCAAAGCTTACCAGTCTGCGTAGAGAGATGCCGGGCAGACGCCCTGTGAGCAGAAGGGAAAGAGTCAGAATTGAGCTCCCGGACTGACTGCTCCTGCAGCTCCTTACTGTAGACACTGCCAATCAGTAAGTTCTCTTGTGTGCTCTCGTGTTAAGCAGAGCCGGATCCCTTCCCCACGCCCTGATCACCAATGTGTTCTATTACCAAGATGTTATAGGTGTTTCTTATAGTTACACAGTATTCCAAGCTTAACTCTGGCTTCTCCTTCCCATGAACTATGTGGTCTGCTACATTGTGTTATTCTTTAACAGACAAAATTGTTCTATCTCAAGGAATAGCATCAAGATCTACCAAAGTGAAAAGGCCTGAAACTCGGGAATGTCCCCTGACCCTGCCCTGTCCCTTACCAGCCACATCTAGTTGCTCAAGTCCTGACAATCTCACCTCCTAAATATCCCTCAAACATTCTTCCCATCACCATTGCCATCACCTGAGTTCAAGCCCCTATTATCTTCCATAGCTCTGAATTGCAACTGCCTCCTAAATACTCTCCCTGCCTGTTCTGGGCCCTTTGGGGACCACCCAATGTATTCTGTTTGCAATGTATTCTGAAATGACCTTGTAAAAATACAACCCTAGTAATAAGTTTCTCCACTCAGACCAGTCCAGGAACTTTTCATGGGCCTTATGTTAAAGTGCCAAAGTCCTTGATTTGGACTACAAGGCCTGGCTGAATCTAGCCCCTGCCTGACTCTTTATCCACGCCATCTCCACTGTCCCACCCTCTCTGCTCTCTGGTACTTTGCTCTTCCTTTACTTCTTTAGATATTTCTTCCTTCTTTATGCCACCTAGTTTTTCCTTTATTCTTCATTTTACCCGGAATTTTCTGGCCCCTCTTCATCTTCAGATGGCAGCTCAGGTATCACTTAGGCAGGGAAGCTTCTTTAACTTCCCAAACACAATTAGGTCCTCCAATCACCCATCACAACTTACCACAACACATGCATTGTGTGATTATTTAACATCTTTCTCCCAGTCCCCTCCCTTTCCCACTGCACTGTAAGAGCACAGAGGGCAAAGACAATGTCCTTCCAGCTTTCCTTTGAATCCCTATAATCTAGCACGTTGCCCAGCCCATCATAGGAAGTCAATAGATACACATAGAATGAGCACGAGGATGATTCAGTGAATGAATGAGGACTGAAGAAAGATCGCAAGGGAGAGAGTGGGAACGTGGGAAAATTCAGGGTGGGATCAGCAGAAAAGGGTGCAGAGGAAGGTCTAGGCCCTGAGAATGGTGAGAAGCAAAGATACAGAGGTAGGAGAGGGGCCCGTGAAGAATCCATACTTAGTAGGCTGAGTGCACAGTGTATTGGGACATTAGCTCCATCATGAAGACCCTAGCACACAGGATAAAAATTAATGTTTAATTACATCATGAGCAATTACCATTTTGTGAGCAGGAAGTGACATGTCTGAACTGAAATTTGGGCAGTATTTGTGCCCACTGATGGAGAGTGTTAGATAATTAAAAGCATACACTAATATTGCCGCAGAGAATGACATCATTTTTAAAACATGTTGCTAGCATGCATTTAAAAAAATAATGAAGATATTCACCTTGAAGGAGAGTATAGAAAAAAGAGTGATTTCTGAGGTGTAATAGCAGGGTTGAGATTTCTGGGTAAAAATGGTAGATTGAAGCAACCTGATTTATAACACGGAATCCCTGGAAGACTCAAGAATGGGAAGCACCAGAAATAGTTTAAAGTAAGAGCACTTGTGAGATGTCTGAGAAACAGATCACTAACAAGACTCTCCTTCCCGCTGAACAGGAGTTTGAGTCCCTGCAATGGATCGAATAGAGGATCTTCACACTGAGGAGCATCTGAGGAACATGACCCTGAACATGAGGGTATGAAATCAAAGTTCACATGTCTAGTGCTAAGATTCCCAGTTCCCTTCTCTAATTTAGAACCCAGAATTCTACCACAAACATATCCTCTAGTCCACAGATGAAAAAATTATTTTCTGGTGAATTTTACCAGCCCAAAAGAAAAGACCTAAAGAAAACTTACGTCAGGAGTCCTTTAAAGAAAAAGGCTCCACCCAGTCACCCTGTGGGATGTCCCACAAATGACAACCCCAAACCACCCACTTAGATTTTCTACTCGAGCCTCATTCCATCCTCTCATATAGGAGAATTATTAGACATTTGAGGAAAGTACCTAACATGAATGAAAGAAACCAAAATCTACTTAATTTGTTAAGAAAAGCAACTTGGGGGCGGTATCTGTGGCTCAGTGTTTAGGGCACGGGCTCCATGTCCCAAGGATGGCAGGTTCGAACCCAGCCCCAACCAGCTAAAAAACAGCAGTGGCAAATGCAACAAAAATAACCAGGCATTGTGGCAGGTACCTGTTGTCCCAGCTACTTGGGAGGCTAAGGCAAGAGAATCACTCAAGCCCAAGAGTTGGAGGTTGCTGTGAGCTGTAACATGACAGCACTGTACCAAGGGCAATAGAGTGAGACTCTGTCTCGAAAGAAAGAGAAAGAAAGAAAGAAAGAAAGAAAGAAAGAAAGAAAGAAGGAAGGAAGGAAGGAAGGAAGGAAGGAAGGAAGGAAGGAAAGAAAGAAAGAAAGAAAGAAAGAAAGAAAGAAAGAAAGAAAGAAGCAACTTGGGGGAAAATAGACTCTTCTGGGAACAAATAGAAGAGAACTAATGTTAATAAACTTTTAGAAAGAGGCTCAGCACCTGTAGCACAGTGGTTACGGCACCAGCCACATACCCTGGATCTGGTGCTTCAAACCTGGCCTGGTCCTGCTAAGCAACAATGACAACTGCAACAACCACACACACACAAAAAAAAAAAAAAATAGCCAGGCATTTTTGTGGCGGGTGCCTAGAGTCCCAGCTACTCAGGAGGCCGAGGGAAGAGAATCGCTTAAGCCCAAGAGTTTGAGGTTGCTGTGAGCTGTGACGCCACAGCACTCTATTGAGTGTGACATAGTGTGACTCTGTCTCAAAAAATTAACAAAAAAAACTTTTAGAAAGAAAAGGAGATATCCTATCTATGAAACAAAAACAGAATAACATTAAAATAAAATAAAGAAAAAAGAAGAGCCAAACTAAAACATATTAAAAATCCATAGTAGTGGACACTTTGGAAAACAACAGTGGGGAACTCTCCCAAAGAGGAGAGTGAAAAGACCGATGAAAACCATGAGCAGAAAGACAGGAACATTAAAGAGCCAGCCCAGGGGAGCCATTAGCCAAATATAATATAGCAGCGTCTCCAGCAAAACAGAGATGGAGGGGAGGAAATCATTAAAGAAAACATCCAAAAAGTAGCCCAAGTTCTAAACAACACAGTTTTCTAAATTTTCAAGGCCCGATCCAAGTAGCCAGCACAAAGAATAAAAATAGATGTGGTTAGGGAATTTCAGAACATTCAGAGAAAAGAGAAAATCTTCCAAGTTTCTAGAGAGGTGGTAGGGAGTAAAACACCCTTCACATACAAAGTTTTGGGAATCAGAATGACTATTAGTTTTTCAACATTAACCTTGGAAAGCAGAAAATAAGGCATTACAAATTCTAGGGGGAAAATCCTTCTAGAATTCTACCCCCAGCCAAAAATTATCAATCAAGTATAAGAGTATAAAAAAACACTTTCTTCTCAAAGTCCTAAAGTAAGTTTCAAAAAAATTAGCTCCAAGTACTTCTTCTGGAAGCTAGTCACCTCACCAAAGTGAGGGACTCAGCCAAGAACAAGGAAGGCCTGGGCCACAGGAAAAAGAGGTTCCATATAGCAGAACTAAGAGTCAACTGGGAAAGACAATCCCAGGGCAGAATGTCAGCTATAAATGGGCTAAAGGGGCAGCCAGTCAGGTTGCACCAGGTCAGAACAAGCCAAAAGATGGCAAAAAGAGCATTTCTTCAAGAGGATAAGTTTGGCCGGGGGCAGTGGCTCACACCTGTCATCCTAGCATTCTGGGAGGCCAAGGCTGATGGATTGCTTGAGATCAAGACCAGCCTGAGCAAGAGCAAGACCACTCTCTAAAAAAAATAAATAAATAACTGGTGCTGTTGTGGGCACCTGTACTTCCAGCTACTTGGGAGGCTGAGCCCAGGAGTCTGAGGTTGCTGTGAGCTATGATGCCACAGCACTCTACCAAGGGTGAAAAAGTGAAACTCTGTCCAAAGATGACATGAATCCATTATGTGATGCACCTATGGGCCTGCAAACTAACACTACCTTTTTGGAAGGAAGTATGGAGAATCCTAAAGAACTCAAATTAGACCTCCCATTTGATCCTGCAATCCCATTACTGGGCATCTACCCAGAAGAAAAAAAAATACTTTTATCATGAGGACATTTACACTAGACTGTTTATTGCAGCTCAATTTACAATTGCCAAAATGTGGAAACAACCTAATTGCCCACTCACCCAGGAATGGATTAACAAGCTGTGGTATATGTATACCATGGAATACTATTCAGCCATTAAAAACATGGAAACTTTACATCTTTTGTATTAACCTGGTTGGAGGTGGAACACACTCTTCTTAGCAAAGCATCACAAGAATGGAGAAGCAAGAATATCCAATGTATTCAATTCTAATATGAAGGCAGTAGATGAGCTAATTACAAGACCGAGTAGGAGAATGAGGGAGCTGGGGAGAAGGGTGGGGGACGGGGGACATGGTGTATGGCACACCTCTTGGGGGTGGGACACAAGTATAAGAGGGACTTCATCTAACAAATGCAATCAGTGTAACCTAATTTTTGGTACCCTCAATGAATTCCAAACATTAAGAAAAAAAAAGAACTGTGATGAGACTTGGAAAAATGTAGAATTTGAGTTTGAATTGCTTATAAGTATGTCAATATAAAACAAAGAAAATGCATGTGTATGCATGTGTCACACACACACACACCCCAAAACCCCCACAATTATAAAACCCAGGAAAATTAAAAAAAGATGGGAAAGAAAGTAAATACAGCAGCCTGAAATGTGAATATTCATAATAATTCATGATAATATAATAATATAATGCTTTACCCTCAGTTATATGGGAAAGAGGATGAAAGGAAGGTGGGGAAAGTGGTAAAAAAGATTATTATATTATATATTATTTATTGTTATATATTAATTATTATATATTACATTATATTATTATATCATATTATTATATTATTATTTCATAATCCTTATCTTCCTAGTGAGAAGTCAGTAAGTCCTGCCTAAATCTAAAAAATCAAGAACTAGAAACATGAACCTCCTTCTATTTAGAAATGTGGCGGCATGAACCAACTCAAACAGCCGAAAGTGCTTACAGTGGTTGCCTACAGAGAGAGGAAATGAAGGCAGGGGGAGACTTCTGTTCTCAGAACTAGCCTGGCAAAACCATTTGGCTCTTAAACTGTGTGTGTGTACAACTCTAATAAAAATATAAAACGATTTTAATTTAGAGAGAGAAAGACCAAAGGAAGAGAGACCCATCTGTAAAAGGATTCACAACTTTCAGATTTAAGTGACTGGGAAGATAGGGACATCCAAATGAAAAGTTAGGTTTAAAGAGGATAACAGTTTCAGTTTTAGAATTCTAGCATTTATGGCAACAAACAACTATGTGTTGACACAAAATCATGGAGAGCCACTCTCTTTGTACTTGTAGAATGTTAAGGTTGGTAGGGATTCTTCCAGATCATCATGCTTCTGTTTCTTGAATTCCTTCTGAGATGTCCTGCAGGGTGGGAAATCTGTGGCTGTCTACATCCTTAATGTCCTGTAAAATGTGGATTCAGTCAAAAGGCCGCACTTAAGGATCTGGAAGGCCATAGGTTCCCCACCCTGCAACACCTGTAGTGGTGAATGAGTGTTCACCATATCCTGAGGTTCCCCAGTTTCTACCTTGAACTTCTCTATTAAATGGGACTGGCTTCCTTAGAAGAAGTTAAACCTGCACACACAGTTCTCCTGAGCTACCCCACACTTCTCCACTCTCACTTCCATTGCTTAAAGACACTGCAGATCAGCCCTAAGTATCCTCAGTGTCTTGCCTAACCACCAAAATGCTTTCCTGTTTGCTCTATGGACTCTCTTAATTGAAGCAGAGGACCCAATATTTTAGTAAAAGAATCTAAATATTTAAACACAACTAAAAGCAAATTTATAGATAGAGAATGATGTCCATTCATGCCTGGTTAGTGACAAGAGCTTGAGTAAGTGATGTTCAGAGATTCCTTCCATTCTTCTTGAACAAACGTTTCAGGGCTTTCAGGACTGAGATCACTATGTCAGGGAAGAAGCAGGCAGGAGAAGGTCCGGAAAGGAAAAAGAAGGGCTCCGCCTCCCACGCCTAGCCATCCACAGGCCCTTCTGAAGTCAGCACTCGTCTTGAGGCTTGACTCTAAATCTGCTTCTAAGAGATGAAGTTTGAATTAAAGCCAAGTACAGCAGTGTTGTTTCCAGAATAATTTGAATCTTCAAGCTGTGCTAAGTGGCTTTTTGCCTCTACGTAGAAAAATGACTACATTTTTTAGTTTGTTTCTATTTGAAGGAAAATGGTTCAGGTGATTACAGAGGAGCTCCTGTAGTCTGTGCAAAATCCACTCGTGATTGTTATGTTAAAATTCCAAAAGTCTCTTTAATAGATAATTTATGTTCCTCTGAGATAGGTTTTTTTTTAAGAATAATAAAAGCCTTCAAACGTAGCATAGGAAAGAAAAAAAAAATAATACTCAATGTGAGATCTTAGAGCCAAGCTCTTGCCAGAGGACTATCCATCTCACATGATCAAGAGAGATTTTCCAGCAGTTCTCTGTGGGTGGCTGAGAACTATAGAAAGAGTGATGAGACACCAACCCTTTTCCTGGACTTGATTTTCATCAGTGTCAAAAGCAAAAAATAATAAATTCTCAACCTTTGATATAGTTGGAATATCTGTCCCCTCCAAATCTCACATCCAAATTTGATACTCAATGCAGGAGGCATTTGGGGCCGATCCCTGGTGAATAGCTTGGCACCCTCCCCAAGGTAATGAGTGAGTTCTTCTATTAGTTCACATGAGAGCTGGTTGTTTAAACGCACCTGGCACCTGTCCCTCCCTATCTTGCCAGGTGACACACCTGCTCCCCCTTCGCCTTCTGCCATGATTGTAAGCTTCCTGAGGTCACCAGAAGCAGATCCTGGTGCCAAGCTTCTTTCACAGCCTGGTGAACTGTGAGCCAAATAAACCTCTATTCTTTATAAATTACCCATCCTTGGGTATTCCTTTATAGCAACACAAAATGGACTGAGACAACCCCTTATTTAAAAAAATTCTAATTCTTCTGGTATTCTTTTCCTTAAATTTAATTTTTATTTATTCATTCATCAAACACTGATTGAGAGAATCTTCTATGTGACCAGCCCTGCTCTGGGTGCAGAGGATATAGCAGTGAACAAGATAGAAAGGATCCCCGGAGCTCACATTGTAGGGGTGGGGAGACATAGAATGAGATTTGTATTTATCTTTTTCTGCTGTAAAGAAAATAAAGGAGTGATGTCCTCGTCAGTGACTATGGGGAGTGGTGGCTGATGACACAGAGTGAACAGAAAAGCCTTCTCAGTGGAGATGTTAGAAATGAGAATCAAGTGTCAAAAGGAGAGAGAAAAATGAAGAAAGAAAGAAAAGACTGAGAGCAGGGAAGGAAGGAAAGGGGAAGGGAGAAAAGGAGGAAGAGAGGAAGGGGAGGAAGAAAGGAAGGAAAGAGGGAAGGGAGGGAGGGAGGGAGGGAGAGAGCACAGCCACATGACGGGACTGAGAAAAGAATATTGCGGGAGAGGAAAGACCAAGTGTAAAACCCTGAGAGAGTTGCTACATGAGCATGATTATTCCACCAGAACGTCCTCAGAGAATGTTCATGTCTTTAATGATGGTGAATGCCTTCCTGCATCTGATCACTCAAACGAGTGTTCACAGACTGGCTGATGGCAGATGGCACTTAGCTGATTTTCATCTCAGGCTAAGGAAGTTTCTCCCTCTACCTGGTGACAGACTGAATCCAATGACTGGCCACAGAAGTATAAAAACCCAGCCCCCTGCCTCTCAAGGCAACCCAGGACCTGTGCACCCCATGCGCTGGCTCAGATGTCCGTCATGATTGCACCACAGCCCCACTCCTGCTTCCTTCACTGCCCTGCAGGAGTTGGTTCTGAGGGCACTTCCCCATCTGCAGATCTTCACCTCAGAAGCTCTTTCCCTGGGGCATCCAGCTGAAAGTCTAGGTTGGTCACTGCAGTCACCTACAAATAGCATAAACAGTAGTACCATCACCAAATTTAATCATTTAAGAATACCAGTGTTTTTTTAATCTTTTTGTTTGTGCTTAAAAATAACATGACATACTGCCCTGCCTGGTCTTTGTGCTTCTAATTTTGCCACTCTGTGATCTGTCCACTAACCGCTGACTGGTGCTTCCCAGCCACAAAGCTGATCACAGGGAGCACCTGCTCAAGCCCTGCAGTGGCTCTCCATGGCCTTGGCGGCAATGTCCGAGCAACATGGTCCACAAGCCTCCCCACGACCTAGCATCTGCCTTCCCATCTAGCCCATCTACCCGTCTCCCTGGACTCTGGGATTTTGGCTGTGCTGTTTCACATATATTCTTGCCTGTCTTGACTTTGAACCTGCAATTTTTAAACATAAAATGCTTTAAATTAAAAAAGGATGCTTAACACATACCTTTTAATTCTTTAATGCCACCTTTTCTGAAAGCTGTTCTTAGTCCCCAGACCCAGAGCTCCTAATGCCCCTTTTTGTATCTCTACTTGACACTGTGTCATTTTTATTACCGTACCTATTACTATAAACAGCTGCCCATTTCCTTGAAGTCAGAGAATAGTGACCCCCTCTCCAGTGTCCTGTACAGTGTCAGAATTTTAGAGACATTCAAAAAGGCTGCTCGTCTTGATTTAGTAGGGAAAAAAAGTATAAACACAAAACATATTTGTAAAATAGATGCCTAATCTCTTAGCAGAGATTTTACGATTATAAAATCCATCTTAGTTGACTATCTCCTTCCCTTGGGCCCTCAGAAAAGAGAGGCAGATGGACCACAGTGTTTGTGGTATAAATGGAATGGCCATGCCCCAATTTCTGCAACCTCAGGGACCTAGAATCTTGTTGTTGTTTTTGTCGTTTTTTTTTTTTTTTTTATTAAATCATAGCTGTGTACATTAAAGCAATTATAGGTACAATGTGCTGGTTTTATATACAATTTGAAATACTTTCATCAAACTGGTTAACATAGCCTTCACTGCATTTTCTTAGTTATTGCATTAAGACATTTATATTCTACACTTGGTAGATTTAATATGTACCCTTATAAAATGCACCATAGGTGTGGTCCCACCAACTACCCTCGGTCCCCCCATCCCCCCCCTCCTCTTTTTCCCCTTCATCTTGGGCTGTAGTTGGGTTATAGCTTTCATATGGAAGTGTGGGTGCTTATAAATTGGTTTCATAGTAGGGCTGAGTTCATTGGATACTTTTTCTTCCATTCTTGAGATACTTTGCTAAGAAGAATATGTTTTAGCTTCACCCATGTAAACATAAAAGAGGTAAAGTCTCCATCCTTTTCAAGGCTGCATGATATTCCATGGTGTACATATACCACAATTTATTAATCCATTCATGGGTAGATGGGCACTTGGGCTTCTTCCATGACTTAGCAATTATGAATTGGGCTGCGATAAACATTCTGGTACAAGTATCTTTGTTATGGAGTGATTTTTGGTCTTCTGGATATATACCTAGTGCAGGAATTGCAGGATTGAATGACAGGTCTATTTTTAGATCCCTAAGTGTTCTCCAAACATCTTTCCAAAAGGAACGTATTAGTTTGCATTCCCACCCGCAGTGCAGAAGTGTTCCCTTTTCTCTACATCCACACCAACATCTATAGTTTTTGCATTTTGTGATGTGTGCTAATCTTACTGGAGTTAGATGATATCTCAAAGTAGTTTTGATTTGCATTTCTCTGATGATTAAGGATGATGAGTATTTTTTCATGTGTCTGTAGGCCATGCACCTATCTTCTTCAGAGAAGTTTCTATTCAAGTCCCTTGCCCACACTGAGAAGGGATCACTTGTTCTTTTCTTGCTAATACATTTGTGTTTTCTGTGGATTCTGGTTCTTAAACTTTTGTCAGAGACATAACTTGATATAAAAATACTAGAAGAAAGTACAGGAAAAACACTTGAAGAAATCAGCCTGGGAGAATATTTTATGAGGAAGACCCCGCCCCTCCCCCCCCCCCCAGGCAATTGAAGCAACACCAAAAATACATTACTGGGATCTGATCATACTAAAAACTTTCTGCACAGCCAAGAACACAGTACGTAAAGCAAGCAGACAGCCCTCAGAATGGAAGAAGATGATTATAGGTTATGTCTCTGACAAGGGACCTAGAATCTTAAGGACTGCCACAAACTGCTTCATTTCCATAATCACCCACTGCAGCTAAATCCTCTAAGTTAACAGTTTCCACTCTTTTGGACCTTGTCATGAGTATTTATTCATCCTTCCAGTCTACGTAACATGAGAGAAAAATACAATAAGCAAATTGGAATAATACCCTGAGTGAATCATGAGTTTGTATTCACAAGGGTCAAAATCATCAAATCCCTCCATGAGTTGGAGAAAAACCTCTTGTTTTGGCAACTAACAAAGAATAGACTATCTTTTCAGAAACTTTGCTGGGGGCTACTGTACATAAACATTGGCCACTGAAAGAAAAATTTTAAAAAATTGACCACTGATTACAGCAACAATGAGCTCAACAGAAATATAATAACACCCTCCTGACAACTCCAACATACAAAAGGGACAGTGTTACAGCAGAAAATCAGTGGCCTTCAAGATAAAACACTTTTGCGTCAATTCTCTTATCAGCAGGTGGCCTTCGGCAAGGTACAGTAGAACCACCTCCTTCAGTTGACCTAGTTTTCAAAGATCGGACCTACACCACATGTACTCGGTGTACAGTAGGCTTGGTTCCTTATGTTGACCCCCTCTGTATGCTGACCAATTTGTTACAGTCCCTTGGCAGTCAACTTACAGAGGTTCTACTGTATTTAACTTCTCCTAGCTTGACTCTTGTCATCTTCTCTCTTTTCTCTAACTCATACTGTCCCTGTAATAAATAAATAGCATCACTTGTAAGAAAGTATCTATTCTAATCTCTTGCACAATTAAAGCTTTAATAACTCTTAAAGCAACATATGTTTTCACCAAAACCATTTCCCTTATGTTGTAAAACCCAAGCACTGCAGCTCAAAAGAAACGAACTCGTCAATTAATATCATCCCTCCACCAGCATGAATTTAATATACATTGATTTTTAATTTCTCATTGCAACCTTACTTCTACATGATCAGAAAATCAGTCTATTTAAGAAACTATGTCAAACTTCCAACCATATATACAAGGCTGTACTACATTTGATTTCCTTTTCCTAAATAAGCTGTTTGAACAATGACAGCTAAAGAGTAAAAATGAAAATCAAACGCCCTAGAAAGTTAGTAGCTTTATATACCTTTTTATCCCAGAAAATACCTAAGGAGATTAAAACCTTTCTGCATTTCTTAAAAGCTCATTTTGATTTGACCACCTGCGTGCTAAATCGTACAATAATGGAATTTAAAAGGGTTATGATAGTAAATCTCTCCAATCAACATATTATAAAACTAACACCACCAAAACTTTTGCCACTCCAGCCCATATTGGACAGCTCATACCTGACGGATGTAAATTTTGGGGCTTATTTTTTAAAAATCAGGTTACTCATTGTTTGTAAGGTTGGTAATAGTTAAAGATACAATACTTGAATTAAGAAGAAAATAATCTACACGCTTTTATGTCTTTTGATATGCAAAATGATGACTCCTATCCAGTAGACTAGAGGCTAGAACAAATCTTTATTTTTAAAAAAAGTATTAATTGGCCTTTGGTGTAGCCCTGCTTGATGCAAATTACACTACTTGTCAAGACTTTTGTTTAGTCACAAATAAAAGGCTTAGTGGGTAAAGGTTTGGCCTTTCACTACAGGTTTTCTGCCAAACTGTGATCTGAAATGAATGAATTGGTATTGAGTGGGGCCTCCTGACTCTGTAATTTAATGCTGACAGTAATTAGCTAAGAAGGAGGTGTTATAATGAAAGCCCAGAGCATGGTGTTTATGTGATTTTACACAGTTGCAATAGATGGCACCTCCTTTTTCTGTCTTTTTCATTTACTGCCTCTGGAAAAGGAGAAGGTACAAGTCATAAAAGATACTAGCTCCTTGACTCTCTGATAAATCTCTGGACAGTGCAGACCTTGGCTTTAAATTGGCTGCCAGGCTTCAGCCATCTCACTCTGGAGTTAGCAACTGAGCAAAGACATTATAAATGGATGCCTATGTCTTGATTAATGTCTTCTTTTGTAAACAGACTTCTCCCACATAGATCTGTGGCACAGCACATGCCTGTTGTAATGAAGGTTCATCTTCACATCAATAGCATATCCAAGACATCTTGCTTTTTCATAGACCTTCTCTTTTCTTTTTGAGTTTCAAATTCTCTTAGAATAAATGAGAAAGAGGTGTTCTAATAGTAGAATTCAGGATCTATTGTTAGAAACTTCCTGTGTAAATAAAGGATCAGTCCTGAACATCTATTTCATAGAACAAAGGAAATTCTCTGTATGATTTTAGATGGAAGCTTTTCCCTCTTGGCCCTAAAAAAAAAAAAACATCACTTACATGGGAAGTTCCACAAGTGACCCCTCCATGACTCCAGCTTGGGATAATTTGCTTGACAGAACAAAGCTTTTGTATCAAGTATTCTAACGTTAAGTGCCAGCGAATAATCCCTGTATAACCAAATGCTGAGAACACATTAGGAGGCCTATCCTTGTCCAACTGCTGCCAATCATTGCATTACCTGAATGTCACTTGGCTACTACAGGAAAAAGATGGAGAGAAATAGAGATGGAAGAAGACAGAGACAGGCTGGGTGCCTTGGCTCATGCCTGTAATCCTAGCAGTCTGGAGGGCGGAGGAGACAAGAGGATCGTTTGAAGCCATGAGTTTGAGGTTGCCAGGTTGCTGCTAGCTAGGCTGATGCCACCACACTCTAGCTGGGCAGCAGAGTGAGACTCTGTCTGAAAAAAAAAAGGTATGCTAATACATTTTTACTTCATCCAAAGCTTAGTTCTGGAAAAAACTGTTGATATGACATTTTGTTGTCATCTCAATTATTCCTAATGAATCGGAAGTAAATCTTCCCTTCAAATGTTTATTGACAATGTCATTTTCTCAGCCTTTTAAAAAATGTTTTGTTGACATAAATTAGATCTTCATTTACTCTATTCCAGATAGGAGAAAAATAAAACTCTTCGATATAAACAACTTAATTAGTTTGCTATCCTAGAAAATAAACAATTCTGCCTAAGATTAGTAAATTATGTTAATCCATTTCTAACAGTAAAATAATAAGAATGCAAGAATTATGTGTAGATAATTAATTAGGAATTTCAATTAATTCTAGGTAATTTTTTAGGGTCTTTTTAGTCTATATACAGACTATGTTTGCGTAATTTAATTTGGATTTCCAGAACACTAATCCTCTCCATGTTCAAATGAAATAGACAAATACACATCCCCAAAATCGAGGGATTATCTGGTCATTTGCCACTGTTCACCTCCAATTACTGCATGTTCCTACTTCATACCATCTTTCATCTTCCAAAGTCAAAATCTGCTGTAATAAAAAGGTTCCTGATGTAATCTGAGTAAAATTCATAGTCAGTTGGTAGATGCATGATGATCCATCTACTCTCTTATCTCTATGCCTGAGATCTCAGACAGGAACCACTATCCCCACTGAAAGAACTATTAAGCACTAGAAACTGGCAGGTAGAAAACACATTGGGAATCCTTCTTCCTTGGGAAAACAGGAACCAATAGGGTTAAGTGAATGAGAATGTGGAGCAAAGGGAGTGTGTTTTAGGACCTGAGAAGGCAAGAACCCAGGCTTAGGTCCAGACCTCTTACCATCACGCGATTGTAGACCCTGCTTGACAAATAACAAAAAAAGTTATAACACCACTTACATGTGATTTGTGAACCAAGAATCAACCAGAAGCAGAACAAAGGGTTTAAAAGAAAAGAGATAATGCTTCTTTTGGAGAAATACCAGAACATGTCATTTTAAAAAATTGGGTACTTGTGTCCTTTGGTTTGTTCACTTGTGTCTTAAAATGTCCCCACAGCTCCACTTTATGCCAAGGACAGTGGCGCACTTAGCACCACGTAAATGAGGATTATGCCAGAAAGGGATTGCCCTTTCTGTACAACTTCAGATCCAAAGGTGGTGAAGAGATAATCCTAGTGCTTTACATTTTGGATAGGAACGGATTAGCACAAAACAGGAATAAGAGTATGTGCCTTTTAAAAGAAATGTTTTCAATATTATGGTAAACTCAACAGTGGCCTCCAAAAATACCCAGGACCTAATCCCTGGAACCTGTGTTTCCTTAAGTGGCAGAAAGTACTTTACTGGTACTATTAAGTTAAAACTCTTGTAAATGGGGAAATTATTCTGCATTATCAAGGTGCGTCCTAAATGTATTCATAAGTGCCCTTATTGAAGGGAGGTAAAAGGGAGTTTGACAACAGAAGCAGAGAAAGAGATGTGATGACAGAATCCAGAAATTGGGGTGATGTGAAGAAGGGGTGATGTCCAGAAGAAAAAAAATCATTTTACCATAAGGAAATTTGCACCAGAACATTTATCACAGCTCAATTCACAATTGCCAGTTGTGGAATTAACCAGTGCCCATCAACATATAAATGGATTAATAAACTGTGGTGTACACATATGATAGAATGCTATTGAGCCATAAAAGAAGATGGAGACTTTACATCTTTTGTATTAACCTGGAAGGAGTCAGAGAACATTCTCCTAAGTAAAGTATCACAAGAATGGAAGAGCAAGTATCCAATGTACTCAATACTAATATGAAACCAGTAGACAAACATGTGCCATAAAAGAGAAAAGCACAATTAAACTCAAGTTGGGGGGAGGGGGGCAGAGGAAGGGGGCAAATAGAAAGAGGGAGAGGGGTTGGTGTGCTTTCACCTATCAGACACAATGTAAGGGTACGTGGCATACCTCCTGGGTGAGGAGCACAATACCATGATTTGCAAATATTTTTTCTGTTCTGTAGGTTGTTGTCAATTTCTTAATGATGTCCTTTGAAGCATATAAGTTTCTTGTTTTGATGAAGTTCAATTTGTCTATTTCTTTCTCTTGTCACTTGTGTTTTGGTATCATATCTCAGAAATCATTACTTAATCCAAGGACGCAAAGGATCATGGTTTTATGTCAAGATTTTAACTTAATCACATCTGCAAAGACTTCCATCTAAGATTCCAGAAATAAGGATGTAAATTCTCATTTAAGAGCTATTTTTCACAAATTTTGATGACCTTGTGAAGGAGTAGTTTTGGTTTTTTTATAACATTTGATAAAATTCACCAGTGAAACAATCTGGGTCTGAGCTTTTCTTCTTGACCCCAAGTTTTGAAATGACACATCCAATCTCTTGGTATGATTCTGTTCTAACTTTCTATTTTCTCTTAAGGCAGTTT
Organism: Loris lydekkerianus; assembly: GCA_963574355.1. Lineage (NCBI taxonomy): Eukaryota > Metazoa > Chordata > Mammalia > Primates > Lorisidae > Loris > Loris lydekkerianus. The sequence goes on from CAUYPK010047873.1 coordinate 38,668, forward strand.
AGTATTTTGTCTCTTTTTAGGATTTTGTTCATTTCACCTAAGTTATCTAATCTGTTGTCATATAGTCATTAGTGTATTTCCTGATAATCCATTGTATTTCCTTAATATCAAAGAGATTTCCTCTCTTTCATCTCTGGTTTTAGTAATTTGAGTCTTACTTCTTTTTCTCTTGATAAGACTAGCTAAAGCTTTGTCAGTTTTCTTGATCTTTTCAAAAAAAAAAAAACTAAACTTTAGTTTAAGTAATTCCTCTTTTGATTTTCTATTTTCTGTTTCATTTAGTTCTAATATTTGTCATTTCTTTCACTGGTGCTCTTTATTTCTTCAGGTCACTGTCCAGTGTTCTTTCATTTCATCCAAAGGACTCCCTTCAGTATTTTCTGCACAGCAGGTCCAAAAGTGATAAACTCTTTCCATTTTTATTTTTCTTGGAATGCCTTAACTTCATTTTTTAAGGTAGTGTTGCCCGGTACCACACTCTTCATTGATAGTCCTTTCATTTCAGGACTTCTCACCTCACTGGATTTTTTGGAGAAATTAGCTATTAATCATATTAGCCTCCCTTGTACTATGATGGGATCAGTTGCTTGTCTCTCTTCTTTCCATATTCTGTCTTCTTGTTTGGCTTTCAATGGTTTCATTAGGATGTGGCTAGATGCATAGCTCTTTGAGTTTATTTTACTTACAGTTTGCTGATTAATGATTTTCAGCCAATTTGGTACGTTTTGAACATTTTTTGAACATTATTGCCTAAGCATTCTTTTACCTTTTTTCCCTTTCTCTTCACATTCTAGGAATCCCATTTATATATTTGTTGATATACTTCTTTTTTTTTTTTTTCTTTTTTCCTTTTTTTTTTTTTTTTTGCAGTTTTTGGCCTGGGCTGGGTTTGAACCCGCCACCTCCGGCATATGAGGCTGGCGCCCTACTCCTTTGAGCCACAGGCACTCTCCATGGTGTCCTTCTATTTTTGAGGATTATTCTTCTTTTTTGTTTCTCTCTCTCTCTCTCTGTGTCTTTTTCAAACTAGAAAATCTCAGTTGACATATCTTCAAGAGACAAGGAGATGGAAATACAGCAAATTAAAGTACCACAAAGCCCACTACCTTGCTGAGATTTATCCCATTTTCTTGAATAAACACTCTTCAAATTATGACATGTCTTTATCAATTTCCAAATTCCTGAAAATGTTAATTTTAACAATGTCTGCCAATATTCTCATTTTTTTTTTATAGAAGAATGAATTTTTTTTCTGGGGTTCTTACTTCACTATTCTGGAAGTGCTATCTTAGATTGTATTATATTAAAAGATCATTTGTCTCCTTCTTGACTCTAAGTTACATCACCATACACTCCTCTGTTCTCTTTGGTTTAGGAAGTACTAAGCTCTGCTTCCATTTTGTGATTCCTGATTTTTTTGGGGGGGAGGGGGTTGTTTGTTTGTTTGGGGGTTTTTTGTTTTATCTTTTTTGGCCGGAGCTGGGTTTGAACCCGCCACCTCCATCATATGGGACTGGCACCCTACTCCTTTGAGCCACAGGTGCTACCCTGATATTTTGTTTTTAATCATTTTGTTTTTCTTTACTTTTTATTTTACTTTAGCAAGTATGGATAGAGCAAGCCAAACACATTCAGTTTTTATCTTCCTTATTGCCTGGCAATGAAAAAGTAAATATAGGGTGGAAGGAAAAAAAAGAAAAGCTAAATTCAGACAGTACATTTTCTGGCATAGCTTTGGGATTTGTTTTGCCCAAAAGGCATTTTTATTTACATCACTGATTTTCTCTCATCAGACCAAAAGTGTAATTGGATCAAACTTTATCAATAATTATACATTTATGCATAACATAAATAGTAAACATATATAGGGTTAAATTAGAACATACCTAGAGACATGATGAAACTGAGGGGGGGAAATTATAGTAGGGTAGACTTCAATGACATGAAAATTGGGTACTTTATATTCTGCATCAGTTAAAAAAATAACCTATCACAGTAAGCTTAACAGTTCAATACTGCCTATCTATATCTTATCACATCTATGACAATGTTGTTTAATGTATTACATAGCTGTATAACCTTATTTTTATGAGTCTATATTCAGCATAGTACCTTCCTAAATTTGTGAAGTATAAAACACTGTGTTTCTCTGTGTGTCAGCACTGCCAACAGCTAGGAAAGACAGCCTGTTCTGACTTTGGATCATTCACTAAGAACAATATGGTATATAATATAGATGAACAAAAGCAGTCTGAGTTCATTCCATATCATCTTTCAAGACAGAAAGAGCTGATGTTGTAGTAGTAGTTGCTGCTGTTGTTGTTATTCAGCTGAGGAAAGATGGTATGATCATCACTGGAGAATATGAATAAAGCAAAATGATGCTATGTTAGCATTCAGAATTTTTACGTAGATGAATACATAAATATAGCTGCCAAGAGGAAATAGGTATCAGCCCTGTAGTTAGTCCTAAAAACACATTAAAAATAAAGATATCTTGGCTAAATGATGTAAAACATTGCTAGTGATTGCTTATTATAAATATTCATGCAGCTTTAAAATGTTCATATAAAACATTATAAACTACCCTCTCAATTTGTGCTTCTGTGTGCTAAATGTATGGTTCATTTGTCTTATTAGGTCTTCTACTTATCCATACTTCCTTCCATATGTGACTGATTCTTCCTTTTTTCAAATTTCAAATCATGAATTCATACAGGCACTATGAAGTGTGAATGTAAGGTAGACTTTCATGAAAGAAACTAAAATTTCAATGTGGAGAGAGGACAGTGACAGTGAAAAAGATAAGGAGTATTTTTTCTATGTTATAACAATTACACAAAATATTAGGATATTGTTTCAGAACATTGTGGTTCAAAAAAAGAAAACAATTGGCATTTTCCTCTTTCCATTGTCTAAGAATGACCACTTGCCTGATTTTCAGTTATATTTGTAACTTAGTAATTCTGAAATATATATTTCAGATAATGTCTATCAAAATACATGTACTTAATTTATGAGTCCAACTCTTACTCAAATACCCTCAGAAAATACTGACAAAAACACTAAAGAAAACGAAATTCCAGGCCCAAGGAGGGCACTTATGTAAACAGTGATGCAAAGATGAAGGATTCTTTGTAAATATTGGTTGGATGAATTGAATTTCACTTATAATGTGGACTTTTGTCCTGACAACTATGAAAGCTGAGGAGTAAATATTTATACACAGAGAGGGAAGATCTTAAGGACCAGCTATTATTTCAATAAAGTGCATCCACATGTGAAATACAAAACATTTTATTTGCATATTGACATAGTAGCTGAAACATAACAACATAAGGGAGCCAGAAAAAAATTAATATAGCAAATAAATGAAAGGTACTAACAGAAATATTTACAGAGGAGGTAATGTCAGCAAGATAGCATAATAGAAAACCCTGGACCCTCCTTTTTGCCTCAGCAAAAATTCACAAATTCCCTTTCTGGAAAATCCATAAGCTAATTGAAATGTACATGCACCCGAGGTAAATGTAAAACTAGACTTACCAAAGTAGGTAACGAGGTTTCAGATAACCTCTCACCAGAACCCCTACCACTGGCACAGTGTTATATTATCAGGAAGAGACCACCTAGCCCTAGCTCTTCCCAGTATAGGGAAGGGGTTGGATTACACATCCAGTGCCCCAACTTTTCTGAGGAAGCTCTCTAGATGATTATCCTCTGTCATGTCAGTCTTGAAGCTCTAGTAAGGCCAGCACTGTCTAGCCACCAAGAGGAGAATGGAGATAGTGGCTTGGGTTGGTACATACATATCTCTTACCCTCCCCCAATCTACAGGAAAAGCAGATGAAAAATCTCATTCTTTCATCACAGAACAAGCAGATGAAAAGCCCCAATTCACAGCTTTCCCTTGGGCAATTGGAAGAGTTGATTCATATGTCCAGTGCTCCAACTTCTCTGGTGCTACCCAAATAACTAGCTTCTTTCTTGCCAGTCTTAAAGATCTGACAGTTCTGGTGACATCTAGCCACCTAGGTAGTATGAAGATGGCATTTTGAACTGGTAGACACTATAGATCTCCTCTGCTCAGCACAGAGCAAGCAAACAAAAACCACAGCTTTGTGCTTCTTTATGGGGAGGGAAAGAATCAGTACAAGCCCCAAGGCTGATTGGTGGGGATGAAGGGGTCATCTCTCATTTGAGGCCAGTCATTAACCATTAGAAGATTTGCCTACATTGACTATGCAAGACACCATGACAGAGTCAGAGAAAATGAAGATTCAGGCAAAGATATTTCAAACATAGGAACAAGATAGATCTCCAGAAACTTACACAAATGAAATGTAATTCTATCAATACCTGACAAAGAATTCAAAATAACTGCCAAAAGTCAAAAGAACAACACATGAACATAGTGATAATTTCAACAAAGCAACTTTTCAAATGTTTTAAGGTACCAATCACAAATCTTATAACTAAAGAACAGAATAACTGAACTAAAAAATTCAGTAGAAGTGTTCAACATCAGATTAGGTCATGCAGATGAAAGGATCTGCAAACTCAAAGACAGATTATTGAGAATAGTGAAAAGAGCAAAAAGAAAAAGAAATTAAAAGAGTAAAGAAAGTTTAAAATCCTTACAAGAGAGCATCAAGTAGACCAATGTGTTCATTATAGGAATTCAAAAGGAGAAAAGAGAAAGAAATAACAGAAATTTTATTCAAAAGTATAATGGCTGAATATTTCCCAAACTGGGAAAGAAAAGACATCTAGATCCAAGGATCCCAAAAGATACCAAATAAAAGGAACACAGAAAAATCCATACCAACATACATGATCAAATTGTCAAAAGTTAAGACAAAGATAAAAATTTGAAAGCAAAAAAAGGAAAATATCTTGTCAAATATTAAGAAACACCACATAAGATTATGAGTGCATTTTTCAGCAGAAGCCTTACAGGCCAGAAGGGAGTGGAGTGATGTAGTCAAAGTGCTAAAAGAAAAACATGCCAACCAAGAACACGATGCCAGGCAAAACTCTCTGTCAAAAATGAAGAAGAGATAACAACTTTCCTAGACAAACAAAAGCTGTGAGAATTTCTCATTTGTGAGAAATTTTAAAGGGAGTAAAACTTTCCCTTAAATTTTTGCTCCCTTTAAAATTAAGGGAGCAAAGTGTCATGTAAGAAAGAAAGAAATTCATTGGTAAAGATAATGTATAAACAAATACACAATACTGTATTACAGTAATGATGGTGGGTAAATCGTGTTTGTGTCTACTATAAAAGTTAAAAGACAAAGCTGTTAAAAAAAATAAATGCAACTAAAATATGTTAAAAGATATACAATATGAATAGATGTAAATTATAACAACAATAACAGAAAATGAGGAGGGAGATACTAAAATCCAGAATTTTTCTCACTTGTAACTGCTTCTAATTGAAGTATATATTCGTGGCAACTTGAGTCTATACTCTCAAGTTGAAGTCCTCAAAGTTGGCCTAAATAAACTGTCTACTTATACTTTAAAAATAAAAAAAGTTTTTACATGCAATTGAACTAGAGTTGTTATCAACTTAAAATAAACTGTTGTAACTATAAGATATTTTATGTAAGTCTCAAGTTAACCACAAAATAAATGTCTGTAAAAGTTACACAAAAGGAAAGAGAATAAAAAAGTTACACAAAAGGAATAAAAGCATTTCAATACCAAAAAATCAACAAAACATTAAGGAAGACATAAAGAGAGGAAAAGACAGACAATAGAACTACAAGATTAATAGAAAACTAACAAAATAGCAACAGTAAATTCCTCCCTATCAATTACTTTAAATATAAATGGGTTAAACTCCTAAATAAAAAGAGTTAGCAACTGAATGAATTAAAAACTAAGACCCCAGAACTATTTGGAAATTAAACAACATACTCTGGGAAAACCTTAGGTCGAAAAGAAATTTACAAAGAAAATTAAAAAATACCTAAAGATAAAGGAAAACAAAAATATATTAAAACATATGAAATCAGCCAGGTGCAGTGCTTCATGCCGGCAATCCTTCCACTCTTGGAGGCTGAAGTGGGTGGATCACTTGAGTTCCAGACCAGCCTGAGCAAGAGTGAAACCCCTGTTTCTACTAAAAATGAAATACTAAGGCAGGAGGATTACTTAAGCCTAAGAGTTTGAGGTTGCTGTGAGTCTACCAAGGGCAACAAAGTGAGATGATTCTGTGTAAAAAATAAAAGCCTTGTAAAGAATGAACAAAGACAAATACGTTCAGAAAAGAAATCAGATGATTGCTGCAACAAAGTATTAAGCAATAATAATAATAGTAATGCAAAGAAAGTAACATTCACATTGTCAAATAAGAGTATGTCTATTATAGAATGCTTTGACTCTGAGGTTCAGTATGGAGTCATCAATTAACTATTAGTATTATTTTTTTCCG